>WEIS01078759.1:0-14660 GCA_013389965.1 Todus mexicanus | reverse complement strand
TTGAGGCGCAGTGGAAACTGAACTGCTTGGGTACACC
Organism: Todus mexicanus; assembly: GCA_013389965.1. Taxonomy (NCBI): domain Eukaryota; kingdom Metazoa; phylum Chordata; class Aves; order Coraciiformes; family Todidae; genus Todus; species Todus mexicanus. The sequence continues at coordinate 14,623 of WEIS01078759.1, read as the reverse complement.
TGTGCAAATAACACAACTATGGCAGAAAATGGAAATGCATGGCAAAAATTCTTTAAGTTACATAGCATTGCATAAAACCTGTTATAGACCAGTTCCCATTGTGGGAGAGAGAACTCAAGAAAGAGACTAATATCCATAGGCATTAAGAACTAGTTACAGCACAGTTCAGCAAGAAGCATCAGGATGTGCTGAAGCAAAAAAAAAAAAAGAAGTTGGGAGTGGAACTAATCGCTTTCTTTCAGTAAGATATGTCCTTGTTTACCTTGTTGAACCAGTGTGTAGAAGTGCTGAAATGTCACAAACAAAATGTGTAAACCTCAGTAGAATGAATTAAGGGATGGCATAAATATCTTTTAAAGGTTAGCTTTCTTGTCACCTGTAAACAAAAATCAGCCTGTTTATGTGTATAGGGGATCTTCAGTTTGTCAGCATCTTGATTGCTATAGTCAGAATATAATTGCGACTCTGTGAACTTTGCAATTATCTACTTTGTTCATTTGGGTATTTTAAGAAGGAAAACTGATACGAAAATCAATTATGATTTCCCTTGATAATGGGCATTTTTCTGCCAGATTTTTTTCCTATTAGTTTGACAGAGTGCATTGTTAATATAAAGAAAGTTCCAGAACTGCATAAAAACTCCAATCTGTCAGGCATTTACTCAAATGTAAAATAACATTCATTTAGAACTCCCACTCTGCTGAACCAAGACTTTATAAATTACCCCATAAAGCTGGTAGTTGCTCATTTATCTGTCTTCCTAGTTAAAGATAGGTAATGGATTCTTGCATATGCAAGCAATGAGGAAAGTTATTTTCTTTATTTGTGGATAAAGCAGAGGATTTGTTTTGACTGTATTCAGCAAAAACTGTTATCAGGATATACTCACTTTCCAATCATTAAAATGCTATTTTCTATTTTTAGGTATTCCAGATCTACACTGGGCTACTTTCACCACCTTTAGATTGATTTTCAGCTAACCCCTGTTATTCCCTTTGTCACTGTCAACAAGAGCAATACACAAATTAAGAATTTAAGATATGTTTCATGGAAAGAATGTATATTGTTGTTTTGGTTTAAAATCACAGTTGGAATTCGTGCCATGTGTGTAAAAGAAAGCAAAGATTATTTAAGGGATGATATATTTTTCTAAATAACTTTTTTCCTTCCACAGGTGAATCAGGTACCATGGTCTGTCATTTAATAATTCCCTGGATGAACAAAGGAAACCCTCAGAGAACTGTGAGTTAGGTGCCATATGCCCGGCATATGTGTGCCCGCGTATCTGTGCATACATGAGCACCAGAAGTGTATCAATGCCACTGTACAGAAAAGACATTTCTTGAAATACTTAAACTTTTTTGTATGTAAATCACTTTGTGCCAACGAGATCTGAGTGTAGAATTCAGCTCCAGGTATGATGCACACACATTTACATCGTTCAGATGCCTTTGCTTAGACTCCATTGTTCAATGTAATCCAGCTACTGTGTAACAACCATTCCAGGTCAGTCTTAACACCTTCCTTTTCAAAGTTCTTGGTGGTGCTTAAACTGGTAAACTTCATGGTTTTGATAAATATTTGGATTGATAAATAATGCTTATCTGTACATTTGAATTATGAATAGACCCTGAAGATCAAGCTAAACTTTGTGTTAGTGACATTCACTTAGCTCCTTCCTTACCTGGAAAAGAAATTTTGCTTAAAATTGAGCTTGAACTTGTTGAAGTGGATGAATCTGGTCTGGTTTTGAAGTCACAGTGTCAATGACTTCCAAGAAAGTGAACTTTTTCAGGGATGACATAGCTTTAGTTTGTTTACTTAGTTTCAGTACTGTCAGCAAGGACAGCATCTCTGGGTGCAGTTCTCTTCCTAAAGTGCTAAGGGAATTCTACAAGAATATTATTATTCGCCATAGGATACATGAAATAATTGCAGAGCCTTCTCTCCTACCAGGTCAGCATGGAGACATAGTAGTGCCCAGAAATGTAACTTCTTGCTTTTCATGCTGCTTGACTATGGATAAAGAGAGAGCCTTGGTCTCTGGAGCACCCTTATAAGCATTACACACATTCTCAAACGCTCATTTTCTGTTTCAGGGAAAGTGTCTGGAGAAACTCAGCAACTTCCTTGCATTAGCCTGTTGCAGTACAAGTAACGAACAGATGTGTTATTCATATATATATATGATGTGTATAAGAACTAATTGAAGATAGGCTGTATTTTATTCTGCTAAGTACCTCATTAAGTAGTGCCAGTCATATTCAAAGGAAGAGTACTCAAGCCAGATTTTTCTTTGACAGGAGCGTCTTACTGAGCCTGCTTAGAAAAATATGAATAAGAGATGAATTCCCTAAAGAAATACTAACACTGGGAGAGAAAACCTAGTTGTGGAGGCAAGGATTCATTGCCACTTTGGTACCTGAGGGTTTCCAGCACCATAACCAACTGACAAGGGGGCTGGGGAGGAGTAAAGGAAACGTGCTGAACCATGTTTAGACACATCTGAAATGGTATCACTTGGTGATGCTGAGTGCCCACTGCTGCAACTTTTTACTCGTTTTGAAAGGAGTTCCTGATTTTATGGGAAGCTGGCTGAGTTGCCTTGAGAGGCTAATAGAAATAATAGTGAAGCAAGCATGGGAAGAAGCAGAAGAGTAAAAAGAGAAGAGTAAAAGGGAAGTAAAATAATCTGTCGTCTAGGAGTGCAATAAGTACTAAGCCGTAGTTCAGTCTTACTTGCTGCATGGAACTCTTGATTACAGCAGGAAGATTAGTGTTGGACTGAGGCCAGGCTCTGCCAGCATGAATTGTGGCAATTGAGGGGTAGCATAAATTAATATTGGGCATAGCAACGTAAGTTAGGCTTTTAAAACTCACATTCCCTCTGCATGAAAATGTATTACATTGCTGGGTATTTTTTTCGCCGCTGTATACATAGATAAGCAATAATGACACATAATTCCTCTACATCACAACAGAACAGATCTGTACGATAGCAGACCTCACAGATCCTTTGCTATGCTATAATATTCTACACACAATACTATTGAAGATAATGACATGAACGTATTCTCTCTTTGTTCTACCAATAATAGTATCCCTTATGAATAGGAAGGAGCACAGGGAATGTAATATTTTTTTAAATAAAAATTGCTCTTTTAATAGTAATACAATGAAAATACAAAGCTGAATGAAATGAGTCGCAGTGTTCATCTGTAAATACTTAGCTTGTTTTTTGCTTTTAAATCAGTTACAAATTGGATCAAATAAGGACCTCAGAGTTAGATTGAATTGCATGTAGTTACGTGATCCCTATCACATTAGAATGGATTTTGAAAAAGGCACAGAAAAAGCTATTCTGCTTCACCCATTATCAGTGCTTTGTGTGTATCATGCGTGTATCCCCTCATACGTGTTTTATGGCATTGTACTTGTCGTTGTCACTAAACGACGATGCGTTTTGATCCCTGTCTTTGATATGCTCTTGTTCCAAGTTGCAGAAGAATCTGGAGTTTTATATTGGAAATGAATTTGCAGAATGTTTTTAAACCGCATCCAGGAGCATCAAATTCTTGGACTGCTTTTGTGGTAATACCACTTTGTATTTTAATAGCATTTGGGATGACATTTGGAATTTCTACGTCTTTCACTTTATATTGACTTGAAGGATTATGATTGTTGAAGAATTGGTTAGATAGAGCTGCTGTTTATACATTTCATAGGCAAGATCTTTATGAACTGATTTGATACCTGGCATTCAGTAGGTTTATTTGATTGATCCTTCATTCTCCCTTACGTAGTCATATGTCACCTACAGAAATGAATGGGATTAAGAGTAGGAGCACTAATTGATAAATGAATGGGATTAAGAGTTGGAGCACTAATTGATACAGGCAGTAGAGACAGAGAAGTACACGGATGATCTGGGGTGTGCCACTACAGATCTGAAGGGGAATAGTAAACAGGCTCTCTTGGGTATCTGAACTGTGGAGAACAAGTGGCCCTAGGCAATGAAAAAGATGCCTAACCCATCCACTCCCTTTGTTGAAATTTCCTCTTGTTGCAAACACCTTGAGGCAGCATCTGGAGTGAGTGCTACTCTTGATTTGTCCTTGCTATGATCCTATCTATAGGGTCATTTTCCATCTGAAGTAGGAGTGCCTACACTTGTTTTTTATTGAGATGGTAGGATTGTAGCTGTGATGTCAGATATAGCCGAGCTGTGATTTCCTGGTGCTCGCTTACAGAGAGTGGAATCAGTCACGGTTTGGATTTTCTAGGCACAGAAGGAATAGCCAGTTTACACACTGCCTATATGACAGACAGCGGCAGAGGGAGCAGGGTTTTGACATCTTTGGCTGAGGTGTTAAAACTCTGTTATTTTAGGTCTTGTCTACCAAGCACTCAACAGTACCCTCTTCGTGAACTAGGACCTACTTTTCTGTGTAGGTGTAGAATTAGGAGTAAAAGCTAATTTGGCTTTGTTTGCAGGAGCCCCGCAGCAAACAGGCTGTGTGCAGGCCAGCAGCAGAGCACATTGTTTTCTGCATTGCCTGTGCAGCTGCAGGGTTTGGGGCAAGGGAAAGAGGAGGGTGGAGGTAGGGGCAGCTTTTTCTTTTTTTCTGGGAAAGTTCATCCACACTTGGTTTTGAAATTCCTCAGCCGCTTCCACAATGTATCTTTCTTCCTTAAAAGACCCCCCANCGGCCCGGCGGCTCCTGCTCGCTCCGTGCTGCCGGCGGCGGCTGCAGGGCAAGGGCAGCCCCGCAGGGCAAGGGCAGCCCCGCAGCGCCCTGAGGCCGCCACAGCCACGGGCAGCTGCGCCTGGGCAGCCGGGCGGTGCAGAGCTGCCAGAGCTGCCTGCTCCTCCCGCTGGGCTTTGCCGTTTGCTTGCCTAAATTTTTTTTTTTAAATTATCATCATTTATTTATTTATTTATTTTGGTAAGCGTTTCCCAAAAGGCGGCACAACAAGTGGATGATGCGGGCGGGTGCCGGCTGAGCCGCTGCCGGCTGGACGTGGCTGGGGGGGAAACTGCAAGAAGCGACCCCCGTCCTCCCGGCAGTGGAAAGAGGCTCGGTACACGGATTATTTAACGTTGATTTACAAAGCTGCTGCGAGAGCTGGGCTTGGAAAGACTAGTGATCGCGCTTATCCATTCATTCCNGAGCAGAGCCCAGCACCAACCTGTGTGCTGGTTTGCACGCTGGGGTTTGGAGGCTGGCTTGGAGCACGCAGCTCCGCTAGCACCAGCCTGGGCGTTATTCAGCTCTAGGCTCGTCCCTTCAGGAATTGCTCAGGAAACCCAGAGNCACACACACACAAACACACCGGCTTCATTTCTCCCCTTTTGGAGCAAGACTCTCGCTTGTTGCCTTTTTGCCAATGCCTGGGCGAGGAGCGGTGCTCGTGGCTGTGCTCAGTGCCCCCAGCCCGAGCTGCCTCCCCGGCTCGCTCCTGGCGCTCTTGTTGCACCCGGAAAGAAAGGAGAGGAATAACTCGTCAACCTGTGGTGCTGAGTGACCATAGACACCTGCAAATGTAGAGCAGTTGGCATAGCCCCCTCCTCAGGACTGCTGTCACCAGATCCTTACACTAGCAAGAACAGCATTGCTATTTCTCTGCCTAGGAACAGTAAGTATAATAACGTTTTTAAGATCTTTTTCTGCATGACGTGTAGGTACGATTTTAAAAATAGCATCATTTAATAGTTCATATTCACTTTCTACCGTGTATTAATAGATACAGCTGTAAATGAGGCTTCTGTATCAAAGGGGGGTGTGTGTCTGTATTTTTGTGTGTGCTCGCATGTAGATGTTGCTCCAGTGCACCTGCAGCTGTTTTCTTGACATATCATCACAGTATTTTCACTTGAGTGGGCATTGTACGTGCCTGATTCCAGATTAAATTCACCGAGATGTTCATTGTGATTGAAACACAATTCAGATATAGATTAAAATGTAACATTCCTGCCTCGTATGTGCTTCTAAAAATATAACAAAAGCTCTTTGTGTAGATGTAATTATTCTTTAATATTTCATATCGATGTATGTAGGTGTATCTGTTACATATGTTCTCGAAGATCTGAATGCACCGTGTATTGCAGCATTTTTATTAGTGTTTATCTGTGTTGGTGTTTCAGAAGCATGCATATGTTTGTGTATGGATGCAAGTGCTTTATATGGGTGGGGATTTTGTACCTCTCTCTCTATATATGTGACATACCCACCCACATCCTTACCCACAGAGTCGTTCAAAATCTCTGTGCATGTGATGTGGGTGTGTGTGTAATGTAGAAGTGTGAATAGTGTGGGTAGGGGAGGATTTGAATACCGTGGTAATAGATGACACAGTTTCATTTGATCAGTGTGACCTTTTAGGAAAACAATCCAATCTTTTCCCTTTTTGTTTTGTTTATTTTTGTGTGTTTGTGCATGTGCCTCAGGTTAAGTGCTTCTTCTGCATGACCATAACCAAAGGGTGACCCATCCACTCCCTTATGTCCTATGGGGACCTCAGAGCCAGTTTCTCAGTCTTCATCTCCTCCTCCTCCTCCTCCTCTTACCACTGCTGCTGACGCCCTGGGTGCTGCTCCCAGGTTTGAGACATTGTTGACAGGCTGAAGAAAGGATTTGCAAAGACCTCCTCACTGTGTAAATAAAGCGATGGCTGGAATTAACATCAACTCCCCAAGTAATGATATTAAACAATAAGATTGCTAAACCAAAGCGTTACCAGGAACAAATTATGAGGAAAGAGACTATTTGCATTTGGTTACAATGATGAACTAAAACCATCTGTGGAGAGCAGGTACTGTCTGATTTGCATATTTTTTTCCTCATGAATGCAGTCTTTGAAGCCTGCAAGGTAGTCGTGATTCTGGTCCGATCATGAGAGATCTCACAGGAGATAAATGAAAATAAAGGGGCTTGGTGGATGAAATAACAAGGCCTCAGCTGTTCCCTGGTTCAATTTGAGAGTTTCATCTTTTCATATTAGCAAAACAGTAGTTTGTGTCAAACCTTCCGGACAATAAGAAAATGCAGGTCTGTGGTTCTCCAAAACATAGATTCAGTATTACAGCTGTGTTGCCCTGCTCTGCGTCCAGGGGACTGTCCTCCAAATGCAAATGGCTTTGAACTTTCTACTGAAAGTTAAGGTTACGCTGTAAATAAACCAAAATCTTTTTCCATTAAGTGATAAAAAAAAAAGCAGTTGCAAAATGGAGGTTGCAATGGTGAGTGCGGATAGCTCTGGGTGCAACACCCACATGCCCTATGGATACGCGGTCCAAGCTCGGGCCCGAGAGCGAGAGCGTCTGGCGCAGTCGAGAGCTGCAGCAGCTGCGGCCGTAGCAGCAGCAACAGCAGCAGTAGAAGGCGGGGCAACAGGTGGAGGTGGACCATATCACCACTATCATCAGGAAGAGAGTCGAGGTGCGTCCTCCTCTCATGGTGGGACCGCGTCACGCAGCGGCATGTCCCACCGCCAGAGTGGTAAGAGGCGGAAGAAAGGGAAAAAGAGGAACCGCCACTTAGGAAGTAGGGAGTGTGGGGCCTCCTTCCCCTGCTCCGAGCTGCTGCCTCTCAGTGGTTCTGAAGAGAGAATACTGAAGGACTTGAGTGAGGAGGAAGAGGAGGATGAAGACGAGGATGAAGATGATGAGGAAGAAGGAAAGCTCTACTACAGTGATGACTATGGGGAGGATGAGCTTTCATACTTGGACCAGCCACCTGATGATGGTGGAGGCCCTGGGGGTTACAGCTCTGTTCGCTACAGTGAGTACGAGTGTTGTGAGCGTGTGGTAATCAACGTGTCAGGACTGCGGTTTGAGACGCAACTGAAGACATTAGCTCAGTTCCCGGAGACATTGTTGGGTGATCCAGCGAAGCGAGGGAGATACTTTGACCCTCTCAGGAATGAATACTTCTTTGATAGGAACCGGCCCAGCTTCGATGCCATCCTGTACTACTACCAGAGTGGTGGTCGACTGAAGAGGCCAGTTAATGTACCCTTTGACATCTTCAGTGAGGAGGTGAAATTCTACCAACTTGGGGATGAGGCCATGCTCAAGTTTAGGGAGGATGAAGGGTTTGTCAAAGAAGAAGAGGAGAGAGCTTTGCCGGAGAATGAGTTTAAGAAGCAGATTTGGCTGCTGTTTGAGTACCCGGAGAGCTCCAGTCCAGCCAGAGGCATTGCCATTGTCTCTGTCTTGGTCATCTTGATCTCCATCGTCATCTTTTGTCTGGAGACTTTGCCAGACTTCAGAGATGACAAAGAATTCGTCATGTCCCTGAGCTTAGGGAAGGGGCTTTCCAATGAGTCACTTCACCTGGACGCTGGGGAGCACACCATCTTCAATGACCCTTTTTTCATTGTAGAGACAGTATGCATCATTTGGTTCTGCTTTGAGTTTACAGTGCGCTGCTTTGCATGTCCAAGCAAAGCACACTTCTTCAAGAACGTCATGAACATCATAGACATTGTCTCCATCTTGCCTTACTTCATTACTCTGGGCACTGACTTGGCACAGGAGCAGGGCAGTAATGGTCAACAGGCCATGTCTTTTGCTATCCTGAGGATCATCCGTCTGGTCAGGGTGTTTCGCATCTTCAAGCTCTCCAGGCACTCCAAGGGTTTGCAGATCCTGGGTCATACGCTCAGGGCCAGCATGAGGGAACTCGGCCTCCTCATCTTTTTTCTTTTTATCGGAGTCATTTTGTTTTCCAGTGCTGTTTACTTTGCAGAAGCTGATGAGCCTGCCACCCATTTTCAAAGCATCCCAGATGCCTTTTGGTGGGCTGTAGTGACCATGACTACAGTTGGTTATGGGGATATGAAACCCATAACTGTGGGTGGGAAGATAGTTGGGTCCCTGTGTGCCATTGCGGGAGTGTTAACCATTGCTTTACCAGTGCCAGTGATTGTCTCCAATTTTAACTATTTCTACCACAGAGAGACTGAGAATGAAGAACAAACACAGCTGATGCAAAATGCAGTCAGTTGCCCTTACCTCCCAACAAATTTACTGAAGAAATTTAGAAGCTCATCATCTTCATCCACAGAGGATAAATCAGAATATTTGGAGATGGAAGAAGGAGTTAAAGAATCTCTCTGTGTAAAGGAGAAAAAAAGTCAGGACACGGGGAATAGCAGTGAGTCAGAGAAGAAAAACTGTGTAAATTCAAATTCTGTGGAAACTGATGTGTAATTTTGAACGTTTCCAAATATATTCATGCATTAAAGAGTGCAGTGAAAATAATGAAATATGCAATCAAGTGTCCACAGCATACAGTAGTATGCCATTTAATGGTTAAATACAAATAAAAAGCATTGCTAAACTTGTATTACATATCAAGCAAGTGGTATAACTTGAGGAAGGGATTGCTAGATCTGATATAATTTCAGACTTTATATTTTTAATAGAATGCAAGTGTTTTGCACATGAGGTTGAGAAACTTGTTAAAACCAAGTCAGTTTTAAAGTGGGTGCATGAACTGTCGACATCACTAATAACAGCTGTGTGGTAAAAGTTGGCATTCAGAGGTATTTACTATGTAAGAAGCAATGAAGTTTGGTAGTCATTTATCTGTTTATCAGTGCTTTAATAGCAGCTACCATAAATCATTGGATACCATAGTCATTGTTTTTCAAATGGTAAATTTATTGTAAAAAGATATTCTACAGAAGATAGATCTAATTCTTTTTTTTTTTTTCCTTGAAATCTATAATGCTTGTTTTTAACTGGAAATTTACTTTGAAAAGGCTGCCGACCCTCCAGAAATTGTTTATTTTTATAACTCTCTTTGGAGGCACTGCAGCATTTGTTGTCTAATAATGAAAGAAATGAAGTAAGAGAATCATTTAACCTGGTCTGACTGCAAAGGCAAAATGACTGGAATGCTTTTTTGCACTACTTTATATGCTGGAGATATATTGAAAGAGACTTCATACTGTGAATGTTTACTAATGTAATAGTTCAATGACAATCATTGGAAGAGTGAATTCTGCATCATATTTTATTGTTTCTTTTCTCTTTATGTGATGCTGATGGTGAAACAGCTAACATTACATTAAATCCGTACTCTTTTTAATTATGAATATCTGTGATCTGGAAAAGGATTGTGAAGTAAAATTTTATAATCAAAATTATTTGAAATCAGTGTTTTCTACTGATGCCCTCAAGAAATACCAACCCAATTTATATCTTTTTCCCGGTTAATTTAACATTCAGAGTCTGTGATTAGTACATGCACTTTGTCAGTATTGAAGATATTCAATGTATGGGAGGAGAAGGTGGAAGTAATAAGATACTCAGTTGTTATAGTACTGACAATTGAGAATTGCTAACTTTTAGCATGCTATTATTGGTGCTGCATTTTCCCTTAATTACAACTTTCACCCATGTGTATTTGAAGCAACATTTACGATCCAAAATAGGCATTCTGGGATTCAAAATGCACATGTTGGGTCCCATACAGTCTTTGAGAAAACATTCCATGATTTCTTTTCACTGATTCTTAGGCCAGCTGTATTTTACTGTGCGTCAAAAACTTCCTCTACCCTTCCTAGGAGATTAAGGTAGGTAAACATTATCAGGCCTATAGTTCGTTCCAGACTCCAGAATGAAATAGGTAAGATATTGCCGCATACAACATAAATAATAGATTCAGAACAGACAATTTTTTCAGGTTTATAATTACCTAGGGAAGGCACAATTAGACTGGAATTGTGGAACATTCCAGATTATAAAACTTGAACCAAATTGGTATATGCACTTTAAGGGCTGGGACAGGCCATTATGAGAGAAAAGGAGGCTTACCAACACTACTGAATTACAGTAGTTTTGCAATATTCTTTTAAAACTGAGTAGAGGTGTTTTGCAGGGGGGAGAACTAGTTAGTTACTGACTTACAGTTCTGGAGGTGAAGTCCACACTGAGGACCCATGACATTATGTGTAATCTATCAGATAAGCATTGTTTGTTGTATGCAGCATCCAGTGGTGCTGAACATAGGCATAGTTCTTTTCTTTAATGGTTGGGTTTTGCCTCCGTGGATTTTCTGTGAATTGCCTCTTTAAAAAGTTTCTCTGCTTCTCCTCTTTGGCATTGCAGAAGATCTCATGAAAACCACAACACATGCAGAAGGCTCTGTTATGCTGAGTGAGCCCTGGTTCAAAAATTGTGTTTAAATGTCTGAATCCTAATTTAAAGTCCTAGAACAGACTTCACTATGTTTTTAATGTGAAACATGAAACAGAGGTCCTTTTTAGTGTGGTGATACAAATTCCAACTATGCTTTGAATGAAACAACACAGTAATTTTATACATTAGCATCTGCCAAAATTGAATGTTGCATTTTGTTGTAGCTCACCTGAGTTAAAAGATAATAAAATAAAACTAAACTGAAGGAAATAATAAAATAAAACTATATACTTTTTTCTGCAGGGCCAATATCAGCTGTGAGGATGAGCATTCTGTAAAATGTGGTAAAAATCTGTAACTGAATGTTTCTTTAACAGCTAGTTGTTAATGATGTGAAGAGCCTAAGGGTTCTCTTGCAAGCTATCTTACTAGTAGTTCTGTGTACTACCAGAGACCCTATAATAGCAGGGACCACGACAAGAATACAGGAGTAAAAGAAATACTAACTAGGTAAATAAAAACGTAGAGAAAATAAGTAGTAAGTGTTCGCAGTATTGCCTGTTGGAAAGGGAAGGCGGTTCGTAAGGGGTGGAGTTGTAGATCTCTAATGGAAGTAAGGAGGAAAATTCTTTGAATAACTCTTAAAATGTGTTCACACTGTGGACGTGGAGCTCAGCATGAGGTAACTGCTTCAGTAGTTACACAACTTCTCCAGCAGGTTGTTCAGCTATTCTTTTACCAGTATGCAACCTTTTAATTCAGAACAAGCATGGCAATATCTACATTATTTTGTGATCATAGCAGAACTTCAGTCTCTGAAGGAAAAGGGAGTGTGAGCACTACATACTGCAGGAGTGCGGAGGAATACCCTAAATTAACAGTGGAGCCTGCTCTGTCTCCTGCAGTGAATAAACCTATAGATTTTGTCCTTATAATGAAGAACTGCTGTAGCTTAATGTTACATTATGCTGTCAGTTTGGCAGACCACGCAGGAAGAATTGTGCATTCCAGAATGGAAGCAAATACCTTTACTTGGGCTGGCTTATACTTTGATTATTTAACTATCCATCGGCTTGGTCAATTATAACACAGCTTGAAAATGCCAAAGTCCTACAACTAACATGCTAAAGCCCAAAGATCCCAAGTGTTTAACAAGAAACAGAAATTTCCGTGAAGTATTACTTGGTTGAAAATGTATGCCGGAGAAACCCTGTATTTGAGCTCTTACAGCTCCAAGTTACTACTACCGCTTCTGTCGGAGCTTTCCTGTGTTACTGAATACTGACAGCTCTCAGAAAAACAATTTTATTGTCACTTGGGCATTTTGCATTTTAAATTATAGTGATGAAATGCATTCCTGATGTAATTGATGTGAATGGGGTTACACTAGGGATCATTTTAGTTCTACTAATGTAGCTCAAATGATTTCACATTGACACACATTTCAGCTAAAAATAATGCAAAATGAGATATTTTGATATTTCAGGTTCACTTGCAGTGTGAAAAAATTTGCAGGAATTCCATTAGAATTCATGGAATCACAGCAGCAGCAGTTCAGGTTTCAAATATAGGCTGATATTTAACTGTACTGGCAGTTATTTAAAGAAATTCATAAGTCTTTTTATAGTAATCTTGAGTGCCAAGGCCAGACTTGTAAGGAGAGAGTTTTGCTTGCTGAAGTATTGGATTTAGTGCCTGGCTTCAGAGATCCATAGTTTTTTTTTTTTCTTTATTACAGTCATGCAGTCTTCTGATGTTACATTGATTCCTCGAAAATTTCAGTCTGGATGCTGAGACATATCAAGTGTTGTGTCATCCTGTTAGGGAGTTCTTCCTGAAGTTTTTTAGTGCTCAGTTAAGATTTATCAGAATGATTCCACAAGAGGCCAGTTCAATTTGATGGGAAATGTAATTTGTTAGTTTGTATTTGAAAGAACATTCTTCTGCTTGTGTAGCTTGGTTGTGTAGAGTCCATTTCTGTGACGTGTATGTAATGCAGAATAAATGTGGGAGATTGAGGGAGTGATTACATCTAATTGATGACAACAGTGTTCTTAGTGTTTGGGAATACTACTATGCATTTGGGTGCATTTTCAGTCAGTAAAACTTTTCAAATGGCTTTGGAATGTGAAAATGATTTTGCATAATACTGGTGTGCAAAGAGTTCAGGATCAGGCCATAACCTTGAATAAAGGGTAAGTATCCTGTAACTCCTCACATGGAAAGTTCCTGTCAAGTATGCTTTCAGGTGTTGAGAGTCGTTTAACTTGGGATATGAAGAATCAGTTCTAATTTATGCAAAAATATCAGATACTTCCTCTTCATGTTTGGATAAATGTCGGATAAATGCACTATGGCAAAACAGCAAAATATCAGAAAGTCTATTCCATGTGTAACTAGTTCATGGAAAGTCTTTCCTTTAGCGCATTGAAAAATCAAATGTGTCTTTCTGATCCTGAACTCATAAAACTAATTCTGAGTATAAATTAAGTTTTAGCATAAGCTTTACACTTTATTGATAGTCTTCAAATTAAATATGAACTATTCATGGTGGTTTACACTATATCACTAGCTTCCTCTATTTGTTACTGGTTCCTTACTGTTATTGAGTCCTGTTATAAACACAGACCTACTTTTTTTATTATTTAATTGGCATGAGAAAGTAACAAATAAAAGCAAAGATTTTTTAAAAATAATCTGTAATACTGAGCATATAAGATACATATTTTTCTTATCATTAAGCCTAAATGACAGTCCATAACATCTGTAGCCTTGGGACAGGGTATCCTTTTTCCTGTTGCTGTAACTGAATGATCAAATACTTCTGGTTTTGCAGTGAATGAGATCTAGTTGATGGATTTACCATATTTGAGAACCTCTGTTTGAAAAAAATGCTTCTAGAAAAATTGGCAATTTCTGAAAAAAAAAAAGTATTCCTTCATTTCCACAGAGATCATCTAATGTGGAGAAAACAACGGACATATTAATTCTGGATTAAAGGGCATAAAAGATTTGTACCTGGTTCCCAGGGACGAAGATGAAACTTTACATATTGCTACCATGCTTTCTGTGTATTCAGAACTCTGATTACATTAATTCTGAATGAAAACTCATTAAAGCATTATGTGCTGAGATGGTTGAATTAATTTTTATTTTTAATAATTTTCTGTAAAATTGTAATGTTCCTCGAGACCTTTTTCTGCAACAGGTCCTTTGGAAAATAAATACTTAAGTTTATAAGAAGGAAAGAAGAGAAATCTTAAATTACATGTCAAAACCTGATAATATATTCTGAGGGAAAGTAGGTAAGTAAAAACTTTTTTTTTTTTTTCCTTCGCTTGTGCATTTGTGGTACTGGCACTGAGAACAAATTGGGGGCAAGTTGGGTGAACAGACCTGCATCTGCAAGAGGTACTTCATGTGTTGTGTCTGTTCCAGGTGCTCTGTGATCTGGGGAGCAGCAGCAGCAGCAGC
>WEIS01078755.1:463-26684 GCA_013389965.1 Todus mexicanus | reverse complement strand
AATAAAAAAAATCTATGAAATATAAGGACAGGAAAAAAAAGTTGCCAGAGTAGCACTGGTAAAGGAGAAATCTGCCACACAATGGAAGCCACGAAGAATGAAAGCACCTAATAAGATTAAATGAAGGGCCAAATTCTGTCCTACTCTATTGCTCTTTCGTTTCATGATGTATAAATAGAGTGCTACAGACTTCTGCCTCATGCAACATACCGTATCTGTGACAACCCCCCCCCATTTTTTTACATCTAGGACAGCTGTATTATAGGGTTATGCCAGCAGAGACATTTTTGCCCGTGGTTGTCAGAACATTTGCAGGGCGAAACAGTTTATAGTAACCAAGTGTAACTTGGCAAAATACCCAAACAATGAAAGCAAATTCAGGCTTGGTAAATGATACAAGGTTTGGGTCTAAAGGTTGGGCTAGATGATCCTTGAGGTCCCTTCCAACCTGGTATTTTATGATTCTATGATGATGACCCAATCCCTCAATTTAATCAGCCAAATTCTTATTTGTATCAACACAATAACCTTTAAATGAGAAAGAGTTATTGTGGAATCATAGGTTAGGTTGGAAGGGACCTTAGAGATCATCTAAACCCTACAACTTTGCTTCCCTTAGATCTGTCTTCGAAATAAAGGTAACCATTAAAAGTCAATTTAAAACTGGTCCAAAGTCAGACAAGATTCACGCAGCCTTTCTACTGAATGGAGTTCAGCTTGAAGCTCAGCTTCCATTGAGTTATTTTACGTTCATCGTTAGCCCATCAGTAGTTTGTCATTTTCTTCCACGGATTCAAAGACATCAACATGTCTTTGAAAGCTGTTACCGAACAGTGGTTTGTTCTGACGCTGAGATCTCCACCTGAGGTCAATGTTTATTATTTTACCCTTGGATGAGCAAAACTTTTGGAGTGGTTTCAGGCGCAGATCTTTCCTCCGTGCGCTCTAGAATCCATCCTATCAGCAAATACTCCTACCTCAAAGAAAGCAAACACAGCAATGGGCATAAAATAGTGTGTAGACATCTATTTCTAAATGCAAACATCCCTCTAGAATATAGTATTATTCAGTGGTTATTTATTCTTCATTTTTTAATTCAATGCTGCAGTTTTGTAATTGGAGCCTCTTTTTTTTTTTAGAATCTATGTATGATGAAACAGCTCCGTGATTTTATCAGTTGCTGATGTAAATTCTTTCTTTGAGTATCTACCGAATATTTCCAATTGGACAGTTATTTACGGTAATAAAAGCTAATTGGGAAGATACTTGTAATTACAACCTACAAAGAGTTTGCAGATTTACACCCAGGCATTCCTAAGGATGTTTTTGGTAACTCTCCACTGCTGTGACAGAGCACAAAACTCACGCTGTGGCCAATGTAAGGTAACATGTCTTAAAACGTGGCATTTCGAGGGTATTTATTCAAAGTGGACACAGATGGAAGAGATCAGAGAGCACAAGTCAAAAGGAGTTCCTAGTAACCCAGTAAGGTTGAACTGCTGAACCCTGTTGTGGAAATCAGGGTCGCTGGGGACGCTGTCAGGTAGGTGAGTGCTACTAGACAGAGAAGATGATTTATTAGCGCACATGAAGGAGAAGTTACAACGTGTAAGAAGAAAGAGATTTTTCTCTGGGTTTGGGTTTTTTCAGTTTGATTTCAGCTTGGCAATTCGAAGGCTGGTGACATGAGCGGGCTTTGAATCAGATCCTCAAAGACAAACTAAATGAGGATGAAAATCTAATAGAATCACAGAATCACAGAATGTTGGGGATTAGAAGGGACCTCCAGAGATTATCTAATCCAACTTCCCCGCTGGAGCAGGATCACCTAGATCCAGTCCCACAGGAANATGGCAGCACTGCCTTCTGGTGTGTCAGTCACTCCTCCCAGCTTTGTGTCAGCAGCAAATTTGCTGATAGCACACTCTATTCCCTCATCCGAGTCATTAATGAATATATTGAATAATACTTTCTTTTATATCGCTCCTTGCGTGCTCTTTCGCTGCTGCAGAAATCTCAGCACAGGAGAGCACCGGACACTGCTCATAGCAAAAACCTGCAGATCCTGGCAACGCTTAGATGCTGAGTTGCCTCTCTTCAGGATCGGTGTAAGAGTTGGCTTTTCATCCACAGTAATAAACCAGGACCTCCACAGTCCACAGTGGAGAGACAAAAGGCATTCCTGGGGGCAATTCAGTGAATTCAGAACAGATAAACTGAAGAAAGAACGAGGGTCTTTAGTGGCCTGTCTCTCCATGGTCTTTGGAGGACTGCAGCCAGGAGGGCAGAATTTGTCACCTCAGGCAACGCCAAAAGGTGTCCCTTGAAATGCCAAACGAAAATTAAGGTTATAACACGTCCCATCTCTATTTTCAAAATATCTGTGGCAGGGACAACTCAAAAAGTCCTCTTCAAACAGCCTAACGGGTCAAGATGGACAAAGCTGTGGATGAATTAATCGGCTTCAAATGGAGGCAAAAATCCAATTTCTAATTTTGAAGAGATGATGACAAAATATAAATGAATGCCATTAAAAAAGAAGCTGCCTAGAGGAGCTTCAGTGCCAGTACTCTGACCGTGAATGATTTTCATCCTGCTTTCAAGATCAGGGAGGTAAATGACCCGTCGCTGCAAAGTCCAGATTGTTCTCTTTCATTTTTATGCTTCTTGACCCATGAAGTCAATAAAAGATGTCTCAGAGAATTCTTCCAGCAGAAGTTTCTAATACAATTGCGACACAACTGAACGAACACATCAGGAGAAAGGAACTTTCCAAACACCCACAAGATCCCAGGCTGACTTTCTACACGAGCCAAACACCTTTTGTTTTGTACAGAAATGGCCCCACTGCTACCTGGCATGAAAATAATCTGAATTAAACCGTAGCCTGTACCTCTTCAGAGCTAAACCCCACAAATCTTTGCTTGTTAGTCTTTACCAGCTGATTTTTATTAAGTGTGGCATTTCAAATTTTTCTTGGGGCCAGAGATGACAGCCTTTAATTTCATTTTATATTTTATATTTTATTTTATATTTTATATTTTTTATTATTTTATCGTATAGGGTCATGGGATCACAGGATGTTAGGGGTTGGAAGGGGCCTCTGGAGATCTCTGAGTTCAACCCCTCTACCAGAGTAGGACCATAGAATCTAGGGCAGGTCATCCAGGAACACACTCAGGTAGGTTTTGAAAGGCTCAAGAGAAGGAGACTCCACAACCTCTCGGGGGAGCCTGTTCCAGTGTTCCATGACCCTTACAGTAAAGAAGTTCTTCCTCATGTTGAGGTGGAACTTCCTTGTGCTTTATTTTAATTTATTTTCATTTCAGAAGCAGGAAAGAACAGAGGAATCTCACACTCTCCACCATGAGCAGTGATCAATGGTTTGGGTACCTGTGCCAAACTCTACTAAAACTGGTCTTAGCTCCCTTCCATTGTGCCTCTTAATTCACAGAATCACAGAATAATTAAGGCTGGAAAAGACCTCTTAGATCATCGAGTCCAACCTATGACCTACCACCACCACTCAGCTAAACCCTGCCACTAAGGGTGGCATCCAGTCTGGCCTTAAACACCTCCAGCAATGGGGACTCCACCACCTCCCTGGGCAGCTCATCCCAGTGTTTTATCCCCCTTTCTGTGAGGAAGAGCTTCCCAACATCCAACCTAAACCTCCCCTGGACTAGATGACCTTTAGAAGTCCCTTCCAACCCAAACCAGTCTAGGATTCTATGATTCTGTGGATTGTACTATTTAAAAACCTGGCCAATTATACCATGAATGACAAAAAACCCCTTAACCCAAGGAAAAAAACCTGCATAAATATCATAGGTATTATTATTAGGGATGCATACATATGAGTAATCTAGAATTAATCGGAACGAATATTTACATTTCACCTGATAAATTAAAAAAAAAAATCACCAAAAATTACTTGAATTATCTAGATAACAAATTTTTTCTTTAACCAAATTAAAAAAAAATTCAGAGACATAATACTTGGTTCAGGATTATATCAATATATTCAATATCTCCGTAACTAGGACCATGTATATACCTGTTCAGGTAAGTTAAGAAACCTAATTCAAGTCCACTGTAAGTCATCTCGTCAGGGAAGGTTTCTATTAAAGAGCCCTTGAGCTCTCATGCTGCATGGTATTTAAGTCTGAGTTTATTAGTTAAAGTGCCTGTAATTAATCACAGCCTTGTGTGCAACACACACAAAAAAAGACGGGACATGAAATGGATTTTAACTTCTTTTTTTTTTCCCCACTCGCCCTAAACTAAATCAAAGACAAAAGATAATGCAACTCTCCTATGTCACTGTCATATAATTCTTTATCATGACTTTACAAATAGGAACTGCATGGAAAATTCTAGCAGAAAAAAGATAATAAAGTAATATAAAACCATAGCATTTGATGGAGAAATATACCCCAAATCGTCAAATATTAATACTGTTAAAAAAAACCACCCCAACAAACAGTACAAGATCACTTTTTCCAAAAACCTCAGAAATGTTACCAAAATGAAGTTCAGTTCTCACCTCTCTGAATTCACTGAGAAGACACCATTTACTAGAGGGGAAGGCAGATGGAGGCTGTGGACAGATGAGCTAAGGTGAGCTAAGGTGAGCCACCTGGCATTCCCTCACCAGCTGCTTCACATTGCTTGATAACGCCAAGCATTGAAGAGCAGAGGTTATAGCCTGAGGTGGGCCCTCAGGCAGCAACTGGAGTGGAAACAGAGGCTCTGCACAGTGCTCCACTGCTGCCACAGAAAGTGAGGTAAGGTTAGCAAGAGCCCTTAAGCTTCCTTCTACCACGCCTTCCTAAAATTGCTTCTGTAAAGAGACAAGTTTCTTCATTTTGGGTAGAATCCTTTCCCGGTCAAGGACCTTCAGAAGTTCCCTGCCCATCTAACATGATCTGACCATCAGACATGGAGGGCCGCATCTGCCTGGATGTGTTCCTGTGCAACCCGCTCTAGATGACCCTGCTCTGGCAGAGGTTGGACTCGATGATCTCCAGAGGTCCCTTTCAGCCCCTACCATTCTGTGATTCTATGTCATTGACATGTCACGCCACCCACAGGACAGGGTCGTTTCTGAACTGCACGGTGACTGGATCCAGGTCAAGTTTCATGCTTTGTCTACTTTTTGTTATGGAAGATCTAAGCCAGTTGAGGTTGATCATCTTCAACTTTCCGCTTCCGAATTCTTTTGCGTGTCTAGAGAAGATAGATAAACTCTTCCACAATTTTCAAGGCAGCAGAAGAGTAACTGTTTGACACGTTACTAAAATCCATGGAAGATTTTTCTTTTAACCCTAGGATTCCACTAAAGTAGATGCAGAATCAGAATGAGTCCAATCACAGAATGTTAGGGATTGGAAGAGACTTCAAAAGATCATCTAGTCCAATCCTCCCATTGCCGGAACAGGATCACCTAGACCATGTCACACAGGAACTCGTCCAGGCGGGTTTTAAATGTTTCCAGAGAAGGAGACTCCACAACCCCCCTGGGCAGCCTGGGCCAGGCTCTGACACCCTCACTGCAAAGAAGTTCTTCCTAATATCCAAGCGAATCCTCCTGTGTTGACGAGCTGCAATAGTAGTTTTGATCCAAGCCACAAACAAATATTCTAACCTTTAAGTCCTGTTAGCTATTTAAAAATATCAAGAGGTATGCCGAGTTCTTAATACCCAAAGTCTCCATATTTAATTGTCAACCACCCCAAAATCCAAGACAAGGGAGTCATATTAATTTCAGCTGGACCCCAGATTAAGATCTGTTGAAAAATTACTATATATCTTCCTCTTAAACAAGGGATTAGCACTTGGTTGCGAATCTTCTTAACTATATACTTACTGATTTTCTGGAACACCTACTGCCCTGTTCATTTTAGCTTTAATTTCAAAGCAGTCAAGCGCAAGAGATCTCTGCAAGATTATCATGTTACATCATTGATCTGCACTAGTAGAAGACTCAATTTGTTCAGTAATAAGCAGCTGAGGTCAAAGGCCGCGACTGAGAAAAGACCGAGGGTATCGTTTACACCAGCGTCAATCAGAAACAGCTCTATCGAAATCAATCGAGCTACTTCTGTCTCCAATCGATATGAAAGAGAATTCTGTGTTTGCAGAATTTGGATTATGTGGCAGTCGGGAATTCACCTTTATTAGTCCGCAGCAGGAATCCTTACAGACTATTAAGTTAAAATAGTAGATCTGCTATATGGCTTTTTTAACCCAAATGGGGTTTATTCAATTATAGGCAACTCAAATTCACGTCAGTGTTTCAGCTCTTGAATTATCTAATGTGCTTCACGGGATGAATTCGTAGATGCTCTAATTCTGCATTTGAGAACTCACCTGAGGTAAAAGGATAGTAATTAGTGTCCAACTTTTTAAAGGAAAAAAAAAAAAGACCAAAAAAATCTCTCCCAGTTACTTGTAACTATTAACAAACTTCTGGATATGGAAGATTTTGTACTTCTTGACTTCTGACATT
Organism: Todus mexicanus; assembly: GCA_013389965.1. Lineage (NCBI taxonomy): Eukaryota > Metazoa > Chordata > Aves > Coraciiformes > Todidae > Todus > Todus mexicanus. The sequence continues at coordinate 20,173 of WEIS01078755.1, read as the reverse complement.
CACAGATTCGTGCACTTCTAACAGTCCTGGAACACATGCAATTATAAAAGCATATTCCTGACTAGACAGTCACAAGATGATTTACAGGAAAAAAATTTCACTTGGGAATTTTAATTTGGCTTGTTCAGGGATCTGGTTGGAAGAACTGCATGGGATGTAACCCTGGAGAGAAAAGGGCCCAGGAGGGCAGGCTTGTTTTCAAGGATCACCTTCTCCAAGCTCGGAACAAGAGGAAATGGCCACAAGTTGCGCCAGGCGAAGTTCAGATTGGATATTAGGAAAAAATTCTCACTGAAAGAGTAGCTAAATATTGGAACAGGCTGCCCAGGGAGGTGGTGGAGTCACCATCCCTGGGGGTGTTCAAAAACCAAGTAGATGTGGCACTTCAGGGCATGGTGTAGTGACCATGCAAGTGTTGGGCAGAAGGTTGGACTTGATGATCTTAGAGGTCTTTTCTAACCCTAATGATTCTATCATTCTAAGAACAGCCGTTCCTGATAAACACAAAACCAAGTAAAAATGGCAGGAGACCTGCAGGGATGAACATGGAGCTCCTGACAAGACTCACATATAATGAGGCAGCATGAAGGAAGAAGGATCAGGGATAAGAGATGCAGAGCAATATAAAGACACTGTCTAGGCATGCACGGTTAGGGTTAGGAATGACACAGCCCTTCTGAAGTTAAATCTGGTGAGGGATGAGAAAGCCACCAAAGAGGGCTTCTACAGGTGTATAAGAAGGAAGAACTTGTTTGCAGTGAGGGTGCCACAGCCTGGCCCAGGCTGCCCAGGGGGGTTGTGGAGTCTCCTTCTCTGGAGACGTTTCAAACCCGCCTGGATGAGTTCCTGTGTAACTTGGTCTAGGCAATCCTGCTCCAGCAATGGGGGGATTGGACTAGATGATCTTTCGAGGTCCCTTCTAATCCCCAACATTCTGTGACTCTATGAATCTGTGTATGAGCAGCAACACGGAAGCTAAGGAAAATGTTTGCCTGCTGCTAAATGAGGTATGGGATCCACTGACAAAGAACGCAGGGAAAGCCAAGGACCTCAGTGCCGCCTTTGCCTCAGTTTTTAATGGTAGGATTTGCCTTCAGGAACCCCTGAAGTCTGGAGCAAGGAGGACTTACTCTTGGCAGAGAAGGATCAAGTTATGGAACATCTGAACCGGACATACATAAGTCTGAGGGACCTGATGGGAAGCACCACAAATGCTGATGTCACCGAAGGCTTGTTTATCTTGACTTCAGCAAGGCTTGTGACACTCCCTCCTGTAACACCTTCCTAGGCAAACTGGTGAAATATAGATGAGATAAACAGACACTGAGATATATTAAGAACAGGCTGAACTACCAGGCTCAAAGAGGTTGTGATCAGCAGCCCATTTAGAGCCAGTCACCAGTGGCATACCCCAGTGGTTGATACTGGGACCGATACTGTTTAACATCTTCGTCAATGACCCAGAGGTTGGGACAGGGATTTTGCAGACGATACAAAACTGGGAGGGGTTGTTGATACATCAGATGGTTCAGAGGGACTTCGACAGACTGAGAATTAAAACACACATGAATCTCTACTGGTTTTGGCCAAAAACAGATGTGGCATGAAAAAATGATGCAGTATGTCCCAAATGTGCATCCCTAACTGGCACTGTGTTTTTGTAGGAATATACTGATTCCTTTAAACTTCTCAAGAAGTAAATGGCAGAGGGGGAAGAGAGATCATTTAATATGAAGAATGGATGTCCTAGTCTGTCAAATTCTGAGTAAATATAAGAACTCAAGTCATCTTATACACTTCTTATGTCTTACTTCCAGTTTAAATTTAGTTGAAATAGAACACAGAAAGCAACACAGAGAAGATGTTTTGCTGTTTTGTACATTTTAGTAGACATGGAAAAGATCAGATACTTTATCTGAGTGCTGTAGTCTATCATGTACCATTAAGTATTACCTTAATAACTACCCTTGAGCAACCTGGGCTAGTGGGAGATGTCCCTGCCCATGGCAGAGGGGTTAGAACTAGATGATCCTTAAGGTCCCTTCCAATCCAAACCATTTTATGATACCTTCACAGAATCACAGAATAATTAAGGCTGGAAAAGACCTCTTAGATCGAGTGCAGCCTACGNATATTTTCTTCTACCACAAAACAAGCAAACTGTTTAGGGCTGTTCTTACCCAAACTAGTCATACTCATTCATGCACATTCTGAAACGCGCTCGTCACAAGGCTTGAATACTTACCACACTACAAACATGTATTCTCACATCATGAGCCAAAATAAGAAGAAACACTGGCAAACTGGAGATGAATAACTTTGACCATTAGTCTATGGAGCTCTTCTTCCAAGATTCGTTTGAGCTTATTGCAAGGTGAAATTGATCATCCTGTGGTGACCTTATTGATTATAAATAGAACCCAAGGTGGCCACCATAGCATAGGATGACTAACGCGAAGATACAAAAGCCACAGAAGGGATTCATGCCCTCTACTCTGTAAAACAGTATCAACAATTTCCCCTGGACAAGATGATCGGAAAAGTGCCACGAATCATCAGAAAACCCCAGGAATTAGGTGACAGAAGGTTGTATTGTTGTGGCATACAAGTCAAACATTTCGAATGTTTTTTAAATAACCTGGAGCACAGGCAATTTCACCTCAACATGAGGAAAAACTTCTTTCCTGCGAGGGTGACGGAGCCTGGCACAGGCTGCCCAGAGAGGTTGTGGAGTCTCTTTCTCCGGAGACTTCCAAGACCCACCTGGACATGTTCCTGTGCAACCTGCTCTAGGTGACCCTGCTTTGGCAGGGTGATTGGACTCGATGATCTCCGGAGTTCCCTGTCAACCCCTACCATTCTATGGTTCTATGATTCTAAATAAACTATCAACTGCATATATAAAGATGAGCCTACGTAAAGGCGAGCCTACTATATCTCAGATCTAGAACATTAAATGAGATACTTCCCATCCTAGTTATGTTGTCTCTAAATACAGACAGTCCCAATGCTTACTGTACCAAACTTTTTATTGTTTCAAACAACCTTCTGTACAAAAAACATCGAAGCAGGCAAAGAAATTCAGTGAATTCGGCAAACAGCACATGACAACCCACAGAACGCTTTAAGGTTTCCATTTTTATTATACAAGTGACAAATAGCTTTCCTCCGGGCTCCTTGAAGTTAAGACTTCATTGTTTGACAAATAACCGCAGGTAAGCGCGTATTAACTTCAGTTACCAAAGCTCAACAGAACGACCTGTCATCCACCTAGATTCACCTAACTGGGAGTGGCTATGAACAAAGCAGGATTTCCCCTAATATACATTTTTCAATGGCCCCCCCATTAAAAATGGAGCTTGTAAACAGTGGATTTACTACTGTGACAAAGCAGCGTGATCGCTGCTTCCAGAAAAATAAAAAGAAGGAAAAAAACATTCTAGTGTGGTTTCTAATTCCATTCCTGACAACGACATCGTGATCTGCTGCTACAGCTGCAGATGTGTGACGCGAACGCGGGAGTCGTGGTGTTGTCCAGTACCACGACACATCGAACGTTGGCGTCTATGGGATCATTTGATAAGGCTTGAGACACCTCATAATGGTCCTTCTGCTCAAAAATAAACTCTGAGGCTCTCCCTACTCCAGAGAACTTACAACATCAACATCGTTTAAGGACTGAGTTCCCCGACTCAATTTGTCACAGCGCAGCCCAGTTTCAGCAGACCGACTGCGTCTTCCAAGTCTTAAGGTAACGTTTTGAGAAGGGATATGCGTGAAAATCCCAGGGAGAGCGCACAAACTCTGATCTACGTACGCAGAAAGAAGCAAATGCAAATCTGAATCTGTGCACAAGAGCTGGAGTTCTCACCCGCACATGCAAGCAAAGTCCACAAAATCGAGCACACTTTCAGAACGTGACCTCTGCAAGAAATATGTACAGCAATTGCAGACCACCCAGAAGACACACTTAACAGAGCGTGAGCACTTCGCTGCTTTTTTGGCAAAGCGTTTCTATTCCGTTTACTGGAAAAAATGACTAGAAAGTTAAGAACAAACAACTCAGCAAGAAACTCAACTCCTTGAAGCATCAACCGCATCTCGAAACCCAAGGAAGAGCAGCCAGCTGATCTCGACTTCTGCGTTGACTCTGAATCATCTAATGAACAATGTTATCAAGGAACTTGATGGAGTACCTAAGAACAGCTCAGCTCTTAACACTTGTTTACATCATCCCTACTTTGATGAGGTCGATGTGACGCTAGGGATGTTTGCTGCTACAGAAGAGCGTTCTGCTTCATACCAGTTTATATCAGCCAAAAAAAATTACTTACCAGGTAGAGCTGTCTGAGAAAGAACGTTCAGCATGATATATTTACACTGACGAACCCTTTCTAGTTAAGTCAGGGCATTAGTATCTTTTCCCTTTCCTTTCTAAATTTAAGAAAATTATAATAGGATTTTCAAAATCTTGCAATGGTCTTAAAACACATTTTCTCTTTATTTATATTGAATCTGAAAAAAGGATATTCACTTCCTCAGTTGCTGGAAGGTACAGGTTATACTTAATAAAAAAGGTAAAATAACTTTGCAACACGTTTTTGGGATGTCAGCCAGCATATAATCCTTAAAATTAGGTGGATCTCCACTTACTACAGGGAAGACAAGTTATTTTCTGAGAGTGATGAGCACTCAGGTATTCTCCTATTCATACAAGTTTGATGAGATCCTAAAACTAACTGACAAAAAACCGGCGCACGTGTTCTGAAAGCATATCCAATGAATTTTACTTTCTCTTACATGAATCTTCTCCTTCTTTAAAGTTCCTTTCCTGCGTTATCTTTGACGTTGCAGTTTGATCTCCATTTTGCCTTCGCTACTACTCACTTCTCGGACAGAGAAGGTGTTTAAGGATTAAAATGCACAGATAAACTGGAGTAGCTGAAGTATCTAAGTAAAAAAAGGATTTTAAAAGTCAAAAGAGAAAGGCTAGCGTAAAAACTTAGGTTGCACTATATAAAGTCAGTTGGGTTATGAACAGACTCATATATTTTAGTAACGTGAAGAAAATGGTTATGTAAATACACACAAGTATTAACATCGAACTGTATTAAATTATGTAAACATACACATCTTCTGTGATCAATACAAACAGCTACTTGTCTCAGGACACTACTGCAGCATCGCTCGGATTTGTTTTGAAGTAGATTCATCGTTCAGGTGTTTCGTAGTGAACCTGGAAACGACAAGTTAAAGCAACATCTTATAAAATGAAGAGGGATTAGAGAAGCTTGAAAACCTCAGCGTCCGATTTTGAAAACAGCGCAGTTCAATGACACGAAGGAGGAGCTTACGTGTTCCTCTAGTCACTGACCGCTGGAATTTAATTGCCAATATTTATCTTAAATACCCCTTGCAATAGATTATTCCCTGTTAACAGGTGGAGAATTGTGGCTAAACCCTGGCTAGATACTGTTTGCCACTTGTCTATGAAACTGTCAGTATAATTCTGGGTCCAAATTATCTCCTTTTTCCCCAGTTAAAAGCCTCAGAAGAAGTAAAACCATGGAAAGACAAAAGAAACAGGGCAAATACTAAAAGGATTTAGGACTCTCAATTGAATTTTGGCAGAATCTATAAGCCTAATTTTAAGCAGCTTTCTTAAATGTCCTGGGAGGACTGAAAAGCTTTAGTGTGGAGGGTTTTTTTTCCATTTAAGCCCAAACGTTCTTCACTGCTTATGTACGTAGGGAGATCTATTACCAGATAAGCTCCAAACACACTTGATACCTGTAGGATTTAACTCCGCATCAATTTTAACTCAGAAGATGTGGTAAGCAAATACGGAGGTGGTTATGGCTGCAATTCTCCCTCTATCTACGCATTCAACAGCTAAATAATTCCATACAGCTCTGAAAAACTTGGTACTAAGGCTCCATTCCCAGCTTCGGAAGCACCAGACGATTGTCCATTTAGTAGGCACTGTGCTACAGGGCTGGGATTTAGCTAGCCATACTCTTGAAGTTGTATCACATACAAAAAAAGCCCCGTGACCTTAAGCGTCTCTGAAGAAGGACATTATGACTTCCAATATTAATAGTCATTGCTTGTCAAATGGAAACGGAATAAAAAGAAATGAACAGTAGCTAAGAAAACATCAGGTGATAAAGGCAAACCTGAAAGGATCATTTTCTTAATAAATTGAGCTTCTAAAGCGAAAAGTCTTAAATATAAAGAGATTGGGAGAAAAACAAAGGGGAGTTTGTTAAAGCTGCGTGAAAAAGATTTTTCACCCATACCTGAGAGCATTCAGAAGTCCTTCCACAGTGTCAGGTGGTTGCTCCTTTAAAACTTTTATGCATCCCTTCATCTGGGAACAGAAGCATGTCACTATTGAACAACAACATACGAATTGCACTAGCTGAACACAAGGAAAAACTTCATGCATCACAGGCAGGCAGGTGTTTTTTTCCTCGTGAGTGTTAATGCTGCTTTCTATGACACAATAAAAGCACTGTAACTTACTAAAAACTGTCCTGATTTAAAAGCATACGTCTTGAGAAAACATCTACTTCAAGAAGATTAGTAGGTAGCAAATTAGATATCAAGTGGATGTATTTGAATTGGCACATGATTTCTTCAATTCCAACTTAAAAATACATTAAGAACAGCTGATACAAGCTAAAAAAAAAAGGAGATTTTGGAAAAGAATTCCACGTCATTGCTGTTAGTAACTATCAGAAGAGATGTTTCAACTCTGACTTTCATTTTTAGGCTTATGGACAAGGAAGTGCTTACTCAGTTTTTAGTTGTAAACCTAACTGGTCGTAACTTATGATTTGTTTCATAACTAGTGGTTGCAAATTTAATCCGAGATAAGAAGGCCCCGGTGTTAATCGTGTTAATCTTAAACACCACACTGAGCAAACACCTTCGTGGAGACTAAAAAACAGGTTGAAACCCTGTCTAAATTTACAAAGGGGGAAATGTAGCAGAAAAAGCAGAGACAAAATCATCTAACCAACCACACAGACTCCCTGTCTAGTCAATAGAGAGAAATAAGAAATTCCTCTAACATATTCAGAATAGACTTTCATATGTCATGAATCATCCTCCAGAAGTACCTATTTCTTCTCATGGCTTCGAAGACATTTAATTGCTATCCAGGAATGAGTCTAGATTATTTCCATCTCATTTAAAATGACAGATTAAGACACAGCAGTCTCAAGATCTGAACGTTCTAATTCTCCAAGCCACATTACAGGCCTTGTCTATTTATTTATTTAGTATGTTCACACATTATCTATCTATCTATCTATCTATCTATCTGTCTGTCTATCTACTATCTATCTATCTATCTATTTATTTATTTTCTTTCCACCCCAGCCCTATTATGGAAGTGGATGATGAAATACTAAACCGAAGTCAAGGGTTCTGTATTGGTTAATAAAAATTACTTGGAAAATGTAGCTCAGCCTCCGGCACAATGACCAGCCTGACTGTCACTGATCCCTGCTCAGTTGGCTCCTTTCTACCTGAAAGATAACGCTAGCTTTGCAAACAGCAGGTCAGATTAAAATTCTCAGGGTAACCGCACATGTTTTTAAGTGACACGATTGCTTTTCCTGAATTCAAACAACTCAAGACTATCAGACATTATTCAGTACAGGTTTACATATCCCATCAGATCAGAGAAACTCCAAGGAGATAACAATTCTAACTATTCTTTTCCTTCTTTGTTAGAATCACAATCCCTAAAACAGGCAAAAAGGAAAAGCTGTGAGGGTGTCTAAGCTAGGAGCCTGTAATTAACAGCTTGAAAGGTTGGACTAGATGATCCTTGAGGTCCCTCCCTGGTATTCTATGAAATACAGTCTCCAGTCTTTGAAGTGAAAGGAAAGGGTAATTTGTTCTACAGTCCCTGAATTTCTCTCCAAATGCCCCCCAAGAAGTGACTAGTTTGGAAAAAAAAGAACAGTATTTCACAGTACAACAAACTCATCACCTGAAATAGTAGAAGGTGGGGTTTTTTATTCAAGAAGAATCACTAAACTAATTAGGCAAATTAAGACTTGGGCCCATGCACTGATGATTAAAATGAGCGATACATCTCCTGCCTCCCACTGACATCTAGGAAACTCTCCTGTAAAACTACAGGGTTTTAGGATAAATGTGAGAAACAAAAGCACACACGCTATAGATTTGGTCCTTATCAAAATTTTACTCGTGTTGTCTCTGTAGGCACAAGACTGAATTAGCAGTCAGGAAGCCTGCATTCAAATCCTGGGCTCTATTTGCTGCGTGACCTTGAGCAAATCAATTCACCTGCCTCTTTGTGATTTATCTTTTCCCTCTGTAAAGCAGAGTCCAAAGAGGAGATGCGCTAAAATACTGATATCTGCAGATGAAAAATNGGCCCTGGGGAGGCCTCACCTCGAGCACTGGGGGCAGCTCTGGGCCCCTCACTGCAAGAAGGATCTGGAGGTGCTGGAGCGGGTCGAGAGGAGAGAGACCAGACTGGGGAAGGGACTGGAGGGAAAATCTTATGAGGAGAGGCTGAGGGAGCTGGGGTTGTTCAGCCTGGAGAAGAGGAGGCTCAAGGGGGACCTTATCACTCTCTACAACTCCCTGAAGGGAAGGTGTAGACAGGAGGGGGATGGGCTCTTCTCCCAGGCAATTTGTGCCAGGACGAGAGGGCACAGCCTGAAGCTGCACCAGGGGAGGTTTAGGTTGGATGTTGGGAAGCTCTTCCTCACAGAAAGGAGGATAAAACACTGGGATGGGCTGCCCAGGGAGGTGGTGGAGTCACCGTCCCTGGAGGTGTTTGAGAAAAGATTGGATGCCACACTTAGTGGCAGGGTTTAGCTGAGTGGTGGTGTTAGGTCATAGGCTGGACTTGATGATCCAAGAGGTCTTTTCCAGCCTTAATTATTCTGTGATCCTATGATATCTCAGATGAAAAAATAAGGTTGGTTTCCCCGTAACTGGTCATGCCAATGTGACAACTGAAAGCTCCTTATCAACATTAAGACAGTAACATTTTGGTTCTGCTACTTCAGATCTGAAAGCAGAGACTGTGTTGAATAGGGGCTTATTTGCAACAGAACTACCGCCTGAGATGAACACTTTAGCATAAATAAATAAAAAATAACAACCATAGAAGTTATTCCAGGGTAGATGTAATATAAAATCATTTCAGTGTAACCATGCAGTTGGTAGGAAAACAGAGCTAACTAAAACAAATGGGTACCTGTGTCTGGAAGAACACACAAAATAAAAAAGACTGATCCTTACTTTAATTTCAAACAAGTGGCTATATTAAAAGCATGCAGGTGAAGATAAACTCTGTATTTTGCCATTCAAAAGTAATTAAAATGATTTATACAAAGTCCTAAGTGCTTGTGCTGGGGAAAAAATACAACTGCAAGCTAGTATGCTCAAACCAAAATCACTCTTACATCAATCTTCGACGTCTTTGAGAAAGCTCCCACAGGATGAACGTGATCATACAGAATTATAACTCCCACCATTACTCGCATGCAGAACATGAGGGTCTCTTCACTGGTGAATCTACTCCTGTACTCTCTGGAAAACAGAACAGAAGAAATAAGCGGTCTTGAATTTTTACTGGACAATTTCGTAACTGAATTACGAGAGCATGAAATCTGAACTAAAATTGTATTCGAAGGTGGAAGATGCAGCCTAGCAAGATTTCAAATGGATTTTGTCCATTTAAAAGAATGATTAGAAAAAAAAAATAGAGCCCTGTAAACCCCTTCTAATCACCCTTCACAGTTCAGACCCCCACTTTAGCAAAATGGCTATGATGGCTTCACAGAAGACTTTTACAGTTCATGGAATATGATGGAGATTGACCATACTTCTGGTTAATCTTAGAAAGACAACATCTCAGGACCTCAAAAGAAAGTTGCTCATTTTCCTTAAATTCCTACTTTGAAATCGTCAAAAAATACTTAAGTGGGATCTAACTTCAACAGCTAAAAAGTTGAGGGCTTCAGCAAGGTGGATCATAGTCATTGCTCGCTCTCTTCTAAGTCCATAGGCAACTGCAACAGCCCTGGTTCACTGAGCATCAGTGTGGAGTGATTTCAATATAAAAATACTGATTTCAATATAAAACTTGATTTTTTCCACTTAAACATATCATTAGAGATACTAAACTCTGTACTTTACTGCCTCTCAGTTCCCAATTAGCTTTCAATTTTTATTCTTCCACAACATTGGAACGGGAACAGATTTAAAGGCTATAGGCATTTTGATGTGAAAATGTTTGGTTTTCCCACAATTAGAATTAAATATCAGATAATCTTCTGGTGGATAAAGGTTGGATTAGGTGATCCTTGAGGTCCCTTCCAACCTGATTCCATGCTAGATGACTCACGGTTTTCTGTTTCTCTACTTTTGCCAAAAAAATGAGCTGACACAGAAAGTTACTTCTCAAGTACTACTTCTATGATGTCCTGGGATTGTGAGCTGAGTCCCACCTCCTACGTATACTCCTCCATAATTTTCACAATCACAGGAACCTCAGGAGTTCTACACTTTACATGGCACCATGAACAAACAGTTCAAAGACAGGAAGACTACCCTGACTCTATCTTGTATGAGTTTTCCACTTAAAAAGAGACCTCTAACCTAAAAACTATTGAACTAAACGCACAGCTAAAAATCAGTAACCCCAGCGGCCCTATCTATGCTAGGAGTGCAATTGTGCAGCTCAACTTTCTCACATCCAGAATAAGATGGCTGCATCCAAAAAAGATCTACTCAAATGACCCTCAGAAGAGTCCCTGTGTATCATTACCAAAAACAGTAGTTGGAAGAATCAAAATTTTGCCCCTAAGTGTGCTAATAACTTGGTAGCACGGGCAATCAAGAGACAGTAGTTGGTCTCTGACCCTGGTTAGACAAGATACAGACACTGAAGCCTTAAGATTACACTTGGATTTTAACTTTTTTGGTGGAAAACAAGCTGAGCATTTAAGTTCTCCCTAGCAAAACTCAATGCTGATTGATGAAAATTATCAAAAGGTGTTTAANCCTTAGTGATTCTATGATTAAAATAGGAGGCAAACCTTTCTAATACCAGGTCATGCTTTGTCTACAGAAGTGATAATGACTTAAGGTAAACCCACAGGAATTCACCTGGAAAATCCCTATGATAACCCCAGGTGGCTACTTAATATAGAATACAAATTCTCTCATGCAAAAAAAAGCAAGATTTAAGGTGAAACTTACGGTGTTTCCAACATGACTTTACACACACTAGCCATAGTACTTAGACAGTCCGTTGTATTTTCGATCGGTAACGTTTTGTTCTGGAAGGGTTAAAAAAAGCCAACGTTCAGTAAGCCAAGATGTGAAACTAGAACGAAGCAAGTCTGCGTTAGACCTTTTCTCCCCCGTTACCTACTTCTGCCACAAAATTTGTCGTTGCGTTACTGAGCGTTTTCAGCATTGGTGTGGCTTCTGCGTAAAACAGGGACATCCTATTGGCCATTTCGTTGTTGACTTCGTTCTCAATGTCTAGCTGATGAAAACAGGAGGAAAAACAGTCAGTAAAACTCTTTAATATCTTGCCGGCAGCAAGAAGAAGATACAGGACATGCTCATGTCAGCAAGAGGGTTGCTGCATGAATAGTTCCACTCAAATCAGTTCATGCTGAGCGCTGATAAACTCTGGGGGTGAAGGAGGGAATGTGACAGCTAGCAAATCCAAAGGATCCAAACATTCAAACTGATCATGAAGGGAGTGGAACATCTCCCTGCTGGGGAAAGGCTGAGGGAGCTGGGGCTCTGGAGCTGGGAGAAAAGGAGACTGAGGGGGGACCTCAGTCATGGTTAGAAATACGGAAAGGGCGAGTGTCGGAAGGATGGAGTCAGACTCTTCTTGATGGAATCCAGTGATAGGACAAAGGGTAATGGGTGTGAGCTGGAACCCAGGAGGTTCCACTAAAATATGAGAAAAAACTCTTTTGCAGTGAGGGTGCCAGAGCCTGGCCCAGGCTGCCCAGGGGCGTTGTGGAGTTTCCTTCTCTGGAGACATTTCAAATCCACCTGGACGAGATCCCATGTGACTTAGGCTAGGTGATCCTGCTCTGGTGGGGGGATTGGACTAGATGACCTTTCAAGATCCCTTCCAATCTCTAACATTCTGTGATTCTGTGATTTCCAAAACCAGTGTAAATGCATGCTGATAAATACCTCTGTGCGAACAGCAGATTGGGTTTTATTTACTTACGTGCATGTTGTTTATTCTGTTGCGACTTATTGTCCGCCGGTAATAACTGAAGTCGTTCTGAATTGCTGGGTTTCTCATCTTGGAGGAAGACAAAGAGGAAATAATCAGTTTCAAAATGCAAAAAAAAAAAGTAATCAATATATCCACGTTCGAAATACATGGAAAAAATCAGCATGCATTAAAAGCCTTCATTAACCTTAAGTTCATCAAAACGAAGAGTAAAATGTAAGATTTCTGCAAACTCTTTGGCCAGAGCCTGTTCCCGTTCCAGGTGTTGAGTTGGAGTGTAAGGTGGGCACGTCAAAGACTCCAATAAGCTCTGCAGGGCTTTCTCTGAATAAAAAATGAGAAGCACAAATTCTGTTCAGTCCACATTACGACCAAGTTTTAAGTATCTAAACGCATTTTGTTTGAAAGGAAGGAACCCTCTGAAATTCTTTGTCTTACTATCCTATGGTGAGAAACATTAGTCAGCCAGCTGCTTCTTTAGGCCCCCTGCCATTTTCTCTCCAGTTTGTATCACTGAGCTCTTTTCCCTTTTTATCACCCTTGATCTGGGTTCCCTATTGAAAATTTTAGAGAAGACTCTTTTTTTGGCATTCAGATATTCAGCTCTTTGTCCTTCGCCTTCCCCAATTAGCCATCCGCTCAGCAGAGAGACTATTCTGCCATCTCTGTTACTCTACATGTACTCTCAGGTACTGATAGCAAAGTAACCCAGCTCCTGAGGCTATAATTACCAGCGTAACTCCAAAAGTAAAAGATTTCATAAGCAGGAGGTTGTAGAACTCCCTCGTGCCGGGAGCTCTCTCATTTCACACATACATTTTTGCACACTGGTTCTTTTCCAGAGTCCTACTTCAAGGAGAAATGACATCATTTGGGGAGTTTGTAGGGATGGCAAAGTCAGTGTAAAACACGCCTAACTTTGGATATTCACCCGGTGAGAGAGTTTATTCATAACCATCTCCCCCTGTTAACCCTGTTTTTAAGGAGTATCAGGATATTATTGATTTACGTTTCTTTTAAAACACTCAAGGATCCAAATCATGAAAAATAAATGGCACTAGCACAACACGGACCAGTGAAGTGCAGAAGAGTGGCAGGCACCAGAGAAAAACTTTTTATACAGTTTTCTCATGTTCTTTCCCTGCACTCTATTTAGATAACACAGATTTAAGGGACAAACTAACAACCTGTGATCACTTTGAAATTAAATTAAGATTAAAACCGTGCTTTGATCAATGTAATTGCAGTTAAATGCCTGCTGATATGAAACAGAAAGAATAATAATACTTCCAACATCTGTGGAGAAAGAAACTTCCTATTTCTTTCCACATAAAGTAGCTTAATGAACAGAGATACTAAAACAGGGCTCACCTAATCTGAGTGAGAACTCATAAAAACGTTTCAGCCTTACAACCAGAGGACACACGGAATTCCACGCTTTTTCTTGCAACTGGATGTCATTGGGATTTTGTATTGCCTAAAATGAAAACATTACTGTAAAGAACTGCGATGTGCGAATAACAAGCAAAAGGCAGTTTTGAAATTCTTTTCTACTACGTCGTTTTCAAAAGTATTGTTAAAATAGAGAACAGTTACGAGAAATTACGTTGCACAGGAATGGGAAATCAGTAAATCCAAACTATACCACATTTTCCACCTTCCCCTTCCCCCCGCAACATATTGATTTACAAGTATTAATTGCAGTGCACTACTGATATAGAGAAATATGCTTCAGCATACTCTCTGGGGAGAGAAACTATTGTAGAAGCATCAGGTATGACCTTTTCTATGACTCCTGATTGTAGAAATAGCCTTTTCTTTTAAGGCTTTGATGCTTTCGAAGTCTTAACATAGTCAAGTTCTTAAGTGATCGGCAGATCACGCGAACAGTAATTGCGAAGCTGATGGAAGAAAAAGGTTGATAAAAAATTTCAGTTACAATTCAGAATGGTACTTTGGGAACAGTTTTCATAAAGTAAGATTCCTGTAAAGTAGACGTAAGGTTATCATTTACTATGGGGTCCATTATTTCACTTAACAGAAGAACAACTATTTGAAACACACTGCAAAAAAAAGTGCGTTTCTTCCATCTGAGTGTTATTTCTTCCGTGTCCTCAACTTTGATTTCTACCGTAAGATATATGAAAAAAGGCACACAAAATGGGGTTTCCTAAAGTGAAAAATCATTCATTACTAATAGGAAACCTAAAGAAGTTCCAACAGCCATCGTTTAATGATTTCACATTAGGGCTTTATATTCAACATAATAGATAATCTGTAACATTAAATCACAGAATCCCAGGTTGGAAGAGACCTCAACGATCATCTAGTCCAACCTTTCAAGGGAAAGAAACACAGTTTCCGTGATCTAGCCCAGCACCCTGTCAAGCTGAGCCTCAAAACTGCCCAATGGAGGGGAATCCACCACTTCTTTTGGGAGATTATTCCAATGGCTGATTGTTCTCATCGTGAAATATTTTTAAACAGATTTTCTGAATATGATTTTAATCAAGATTTTCAAATCATTACACCGAATGTGCTTGGATACAGAGCAGAAGCAAAGAACTTGGCGAGTTTTGTTTGATTCTGCTTCTAAAGAACTGTCATTAACTTCAAAAAACGTACATCTCGAATTTCTTGCCCGGCTCCTTTGTAAGCCTGAAGGTCTGCAAGCATGCTTTCCGAGTCCTGTAAGACCGCGCTGATCTGATTCCACACCTCCCTTTCTCCATCTGTGGGCTGTGCATCTAAGAAACAGAAAAGCAAACCGCACCAAGTCAAAAGGCAGCTGCAAAAACAAATGGCAAGGTTAGTCAGTTCTACTGAACATCATATCCAGCTTGACTATGCGTAACTCCATTCTGATTTTTTTTAAAAAATATATAATTATACCACATTGCCGTTCTGCTATCATCCAAGTTTCTGCTTGGTATCTGTCCTGGTTTGGGTTAGAACAGAACAATTCTGTTGTATGATTTTTATTTTTCAGCTAAGTCGTGTCTAAGTTAGCAACGTGTTGTAGATTCGGGGGTGCCCTGACCCCAAACCATGACAGTATCACAAGAAAGGAAAAAACCAGCGGTTTTTGTATGCTCTGCCTCATAATGCTTCTTCTCAAAAGGCATCGTTTCAAATGAAGCAGTATTATAAGGCAATGTTATTAGAAAATAGGACAATATATCGGCCTTTTAATGAAAACATCCCTCTCTTTCATGAGCTCCACAGCTCGATTACAAAGAATCGTTCGCTTTTCTTGCAGCTTGGGGATAAAACCAGGCCAGAGTGGGATATTACATCACGTGGACTGGACTTTCCTCTGGGTTTCCTTAAGCAGGGTAATTTATTTCTCCTTTTGTAAAACACAGATACAGCGCTGTTAAAAATAATCACTGTTCTGATGTATGTCAGATCGTTCCTGCTACTAAAATAAACCCCACCAGTTCTCAGGGTGGGAGTGACCTGTAGATCTTTGTTGGTCAGCAAAATCAAGTCTGGCAGGAGATTAATTTTCCCATTCAATCCCATCCGATGGGATTTTCACAGCTGTGAAATTATCACCAGGGAGTGATGGTTTCCCCAGAGCATCGACACATTAGACAGGGTAGAGACCTTCGGTCTTCTTTTGCTTGCAAACATAAAGACGCTTGGTCCTAACTAAAGCCTGGATCACCTCTGTATAGAATTTTAGTCAGTATTTGTCAAAACAATCACATTGACCCAGTAGATTTCTACACGGACACATTTTTTTTCTTTCTTAGATTTGCATTAGCTTGTAAATATAGAATTTTATTCTTTATAGAAGAAAAAAAAATACTTTGAAGGTGAATCTTAGGACTTAGGGACTACTTAGGCACTATTACCTGATGCAACCTGCTCTAGGTGATCCTGCTTTGGCAGTGGGGTTGGACTAGATGATCTTCAGACTTCCCTTCCAACCTCTACCATTCTATGGTTCTATGATAATTGTTTGAATTAAAAGCACTGAAATACCTTCAGTTCAAAACTCAATGATTAAGAAGAGCTACTGTACACATCTTTTACATCAATAGACAAAAATTACTAAAAATACCTTTTTCCACTTACCCTTCTCACTCTCCTTAAGAAATGAGACACAGTTTTCCACTCATGTATCAGTATGGGATTCATTTACCCATCCCCATTAGAAACAAAACATAGAATCCCAGAATCATTAAGGTTGGAAACGATCTTCAAGATCATCGAGTCCCACTGTCTACTACACATTATCCTAACCATTAAACCGTGCCCTGAAGTGTCACATCTACACGTTTTCTGAACACAGTTCAAAACCAGTTCGTCTTGGAGAGTACATAAAGAGCAGGAATTCTCTCCACGACATTTCAGGTTAGGAAAATTTGTTTAAATGTGTCAAGCTATCTATGGACCTTGCATGGGCGAGACACAAATGGCTACTTACGTGTCTGTAGCTCTGAAGTAACTAATATTTAAAATCTTTCCTATGAATGCCTCTGTCACCATGAGTCCCATCAGACTGGGCACATGAAACAAAACTGATTTGATTTGCCTTTTATTCTGGAAGTTTCCCCTCATCTTGTTTAATCATAGATTCATAGAATGGTTTGGGTTGGAAGGGACCTTCAAGGTCATCTCGTTCCAACCCCCCTGCCATGGGCAGGGACACCTCCCACCAGACCAGGTTGCTCCAGGCCCCGTCCAACCTGCCCTTGAACACTTGCAGGGATGGAGCAGCCACAGCTTCCCTGGGTAACGTGGGCCAGGGTCTCACCACCCTCACTGCAAAGGATTTCTCCCTAATATCCAGTCTAAACCTCCCCTCTTCCAGCATAAAGTCGTTTCTCCTCATCCTATCACTNTTAATTGTTTGTTCTTTTTCAGATTTTCCCAATTAATCTTTTTAGAAGTTGGGGGAAGGTTGAATATTTGAAGCCCACTGAGCTTTCTGTTGTACCCCAGCAGCTGGGGAGGGAGGAGGAGGAAGGGAGGTGGGTGGAAGAGGGAAAGAAGGGAAGGGAGAGGAAGAGGGCAAGGTCCACAAAGCAACAGGCTTAGCTTGCATGTGCAGAAGCGGTTTATATTTATGCTGAAAGTGTTTAGCTTAAAAATAAAGGTAGGGAGCATGATTCAGGCTTATTTCATTTTAAAAAAACCACATGCACCTTACTTAAGAAATGTATATTATGGAAACAGATGTTCTGAGAAGACAATGGCCATGTTTCAAAAGGGGGTTTACATGAACATTTTGCCAAATATGATCAGCTAAAACACTTTTAATTGATCCCTTTGGAAAAGATTTCATCTTACTGCCTACATCAATAATTATAACAATAGCAACAACACAACCAGAAGGAATACAGAGTTCTTCATGACAGATTCTGGCTTCTAAAATTGGTTCTCTATTAGAGCAGTCATAGAATCCTAGAATGGTTTGGGTTGGAATGGACCTCAAAGATGATCTCGTTCCAACCCCCCTGCCATGGGCACGGACACCTCCCACTAGACCAGGTTGCTCCAGGCCCCATCCAACCTGCCCTTGAACACTTCCAGGGATGGAGCAGCCACAGCTTCCCTAGGCAACCTGGGCCAGGCTCTCCCTCCCCTCACTGCAAAGAATTTCTTCCTAATCCCCAGTTTAAATCCATCCTCTTCCAGCTTTAAGTTTTTTCCCCTCATCCTGTCACTACAAGCCCTTCTAAAAAGTCCCTCTCCAGTTTTCTTGTAGNAAGAGCAGAGGAGAGGAGCAGAATCCTCTCCCTCGACCTGCTGGCCGTGCTTCTCTTGATGCAGCCCAGGATGCAGTTGGGGCCTTCAGGGCTGCAAGCGCCCATTGCTGGCTCATGCTGAGTTTTTCATCAAGCAGCACCCCCAATTCATAGAATCATAGAATCTTAGAATAATTAAGGCTGGAAAAGACCTCTGAGATCATCGAGTCCAGCCTATGACCTACCACCACCACTCAGCTAAACCCTGCCACTAAGTGTGGCATCCAGTCTTTTCTTAAACACCTCCAGGGACGATGACTCCACCACCTCCCTGGGCAGCCCAGCCCAGGGTTTTATCCTCCTTTCTGTGAGGAAGAGCTTCCCAACATCCAACCTAAACCTCCCCTGGTGCAGCTTCAGGCTGTGCCCTCTTGTCCTGTCACAAATCGCCTGGGAGAAGAGCCCATCCCCCTCCTGTCTACACCTTCCCTTCAGGTAGTTGTAGAGAGTGATAAAGTCCTTCTCCTCAAGACTCAAGCCATTCTCCACTCAGCCTGCATTTGTGTTTGCGATTGCCCTGACCCAACATCAAAGCTTGTTTCTCTATTCTGAGTGAAAAAATGCCATTCCTGAATCGCGGCGCGGAATCCTTGCTTGGCAGCGCTCCCCTCTTATCCCCATACCACCAGGGAACCAGCACATGTGCTGAAGCTATTCCAGTTGAGACCATTTAGAAATACGGACTAATCCACCCTGAATGCAAGCCCTCTCAATAATAGGTTACCATAATCACCGGAATTACTGCATTTCAAGACTCGAGCTTTTAGAGCACTCATGATTAGCGTTCAGAGGACTCTGTCTTTAATAAGAGAAAATAGGAAACCCCTTTCACTTCCCTTTGCTGGAATGTTTCTCCCGTGAACCCTAAAACTGACAACTTCATAAATCTTCTACCAAAGTAATTCAAGAGTTGGACCAGCCTTGACTCTTCCAAATATGGAGTCTACCAGCAAATTTTCATTTAGAAAAGTTCATTAAAAACGTTCTATTCGCAGAGAGAACTGTAATTCCATCTGCTCCACCGGAAACAACCAGGGTACGGTAATTCAGCCGTTCCATGAACAAATGCTCTCTTTCACCTTCACACACGGTCTAGTCCATGTTTTGGATGGGACTTCAGACTTCACGAAAAATAGGGGGAAAAGCTGGACCCACTACAATCCATTTATGGATTTATTAAATATTTCAGATGCATGATGCAGTGGAATTATTATTTTCTTAGAAAAATGCCTGTCGTTTGTCTCAAAAAAACCCTAACAGCACAAGGTATCTACCTCATTCTTCACCAAACGTGCACTAGAAAAACCACAGAAACTACTATGTAGGTAAGACCTTAGTACTCCTAGGACAAGATTAAATATAATCCTGGCCTTAAAGCCTAGCAAAAAAAAAGGAAGTAAAGTAAGATGTCTTACAGGTTCCACTATCAGCTTTTCTTGTCCTGTCCACTGCTGAAGGTGGCCAACAATTCCACTAGCGACTGACAGCAAATTCAGAGAGCAGTACTTTATCTTACTGAACAGTGCTGAAGTCCTATTGTTGGTTTGTCAGCATGATAATGATTTTTCCCATTCCAATCTGGGACAAAATTTGACGAAAATCTGATTTACGTCCTTAAAGAGAACAAAAGGCATCACAGCTACAATGAAAGGAGGTTGTAGTGAGATGGGTGTTGGTCTC
>WEIS01078753.1:0-14888 GCA_013389965.1 Todus mexicanus | reverse complement strand
TTTGGTGGGGTTTTTTGGTGTGTCTCAAGTTAAGAAACGTGGCCTGAGATGACTTCAACGTTCCACACAGACACTTAATCCTCACATGCTAAATTTCAGTTCTTATAACCTGCTTGAGATTTGGTTTGGTGACCCAGAAACGAGAGGTCCCACCTCCCTTGACCCACCCGCCCCTTAGTTTTGTGCAGGATCTGTTATTATATAGCTACAGTAAGACTGTGAAGTATGGTACAATGTGGCAAGCTGTTTGTGATCTGTGTTGTTTTATTACAAATGGTGCAGCATCAAGTTTTCAAGTAAGTCTATGCTTGTCTTTTAAAACGATGCACAATTGTCCAGTTTTTCTTTTAATTGAAACCATACAAAATACAAATGCCCATCTTGATGTAGCTAGTTTTCAGACAATACATTCAAAAACACTGAAAAACAAAGCCTCTCCAGTTACAAACATGAACAAACGATGTTACGGAGCCCTGACTTCTATCGTTAATCCATCCCTTTCCCTAGCATACCCCAGCCGGGCACTGTGGGTGGCTGAGCTGTCTACATTGTGCAAGATTTGTCAGCTGGACCCTGGGAAGGAGGGGAAGGCCCTATGCTAGGGTTTGTTTTTGGAAGAACAATAGGTTTTGGCCTAAGAGCAGGAGGTTTCAGCTGCACTCCCATTCTAGGGGCCACCATGGGCTTGAAAGTACTCATGGTGTCACTGGAAGAACTAGTGCTACGGCGGATCTGAGGCTCAGAGCTCCTTAAAACGATGCTGTGGAGAGGGCTGAGCGATTCCGTGGAGGTGGCAGGGGTTGGGGTGTTCTTCATTTGTTCCAAGGTGTCCAACACGACATCGGGGGCGTGCTTCGCCGAGCTCTGCCGCTCCAGCTCACGGAGCTCGTTCAGCGCCGTGTTCATCGTCTCCTCGATGTCCTGGGTCAGAGCACACAGAGAGCAGCACGTCATTTGAATTGCTACTGAACACAAAGCACCGGAGGAGCAAGGGGAGGGGGTGAAAAATGCATCAATTAATTTGCCAACCATCCTCTCCTGAACGACTGTTACAGTGCTACAAATGATTTCCATCAGATTTAGCTGAAAGATGCTACAATTGACAAGATGGTTGCTTTGGCTGGAGATGTTACAAATATTTAACCTGTTTACATGAGAGAATCAAAAAAAATCAAACCAAAACCTGCAAGCTATTTTATTAAGTGACTGTTAAGACAACGGATATTTCCTTAGCAGTGTTTTTAACTGTGAATGTTTCCGTCACCTCTCGGGTACTGACAACCGTCAAGATTTTAGTCCATTTGCTAACCCTTGGCTAACTGCTCCCCTCATCTGGTGCCCCAGGTGTTCAGGATCTGTATTCCCTCACACAGATTGTAAATTCTGGCTTTGTAAGGAAATAAAGCTTGTGTGTCTATTAGCTTTTATCTCCTCTTAGTTTCTCTGAGTTAAATCTTAAGTAGAAAAATATATTGTTCAGTGAGTAATATCGAATAATGTTTTTTTTTTTCTTCAGGATTTCTGGCACAAATGCTAAAAGAATGCACCAAGACACTCCTTTACTACTTCTCAGTGGTATTGAGATACAACTACGGCTAAAACATCTGATGTTCCCAGCTTGCTCACAGTGACTTTCATGTAGTTTAATCACAGCTTGGGTTCTCTCACCGCTCAATGATCACCAGTCTAAGCTTGAAAAAAAATAGCTTAAGCAGACAGTACTGTATGTGGTTCCAGGAAAGTGAATAAATAAGAGTAAAAGAAAACAGCAACAACATTTACACCTTCTAACTCTAACACATGGTTAAGCTTTCCGACCCAGGCATGGCAGTCCCTCCTATCCCTTATTGGAAGCAGAGTTTGAAAGCAAGCATTACCAGTACATTAAATTTTAAACCATGAGTGCTAGAGTGATCGTCAAATACTTTTGCAATCATTTTGTACCCTCAGGGTGCCCCTAGTAATCATGTTATCCTACCCAGACAAAATACGAGTTGTGAAGACAGCGGTATCTATTTGCTCAAGAGCTGGTAACAGACCAATTGGTCTGTACAACACACCAATTTGATGATCGGGGTGCTCCCTATTTCATCCTTCTCACCTCTTCACTCCCAGGAATCAGACTGGTGAGTGTTCACACAGGGATAAGCTGGCCCACAATTTATGCAGGTGCAAAGTCTTGCGTATTATGTTCTTGGGCAAAACCACAAGCATCAAATCAATAAATGGTATGAACTAGATATGAACTATATGAAAATTGTGTAAAATCCACAAGACCTTGGAATGCAAACCTGTGCTTTGAATGGCAATGGTTGCTACTAGCCATTCAGAGCGCTTTCCTGCATACCATAATACTGAGAAATACTTAAAAACTAATCACATCCAAGCCAGAACAGGCCAGCCTTCATCAGAGCACAGCGATTTACGTAGCTGTTGCAATCATACGCTATCCTAGCGTTCTGTGCGGCAGAGACAATTTCATTACAGTGTAACGGGAAATAATTTCTTTTTATTGCTCCTGCAATGTCTATTCCCCCTTGCGCCGCATCTTCTTTCACACACACTCTGTTTAGAAAGCTAAGTAGGATATTCTCTTGCACACATACTCCTACCAGTGTGCGTGCTCTGTGCTACGCTATTCACCGAGACCTGCTCCTCAGACAACCAGAGAGTGATGTAAAATAAAAGAGGCACAAACCTGAGCTATTGACTCTGGGTCCAGCGGCTTATGGTCATTGAAACCTGTGTACTGACCAGATGATGTAGATCTTCTAATTGGAGGGCTATCAATCTTCTTTAGAGAATCGTGCCTACTGATGTTAGTGAGACTGCCATGTCCAGGTCTACGTCGCCTTTCAGGGCTGTCAGCATTGAGGCTGCGATTTTGAAGGAGGGCTCTGGGACTGCAGTGAGTTGCCAGGTTGGGGGAACCTAGCTCCAAGGACGAGTTGGAGAGAGGGTGAGGTGGGTGAACCGGGCAGTGACCGTCACTGCTCCTGCCGGGCCGTCTTAGAGGAGGTGGAGGTTCTGATCTCTTTCTTTGCCTGCACCAATGAAGAAGCGGTTATAGGACAAGTTGTAGTGACCTACCACAAGCACACGGAGGAATAATTGCTCTGTTACCTGAGCTATGAGCGGGACTACTGAAAATACGTTATGCTTGAGCTTACCTTCCTAAATACCCGTCCGAATGACGGTCAGTGGGAGAGTTCATGTCCTTTGACGATGACTTGTCCTCAGTTATGGGTCCGCTGCTGGCCTCACTGTCTGCTTTTTGGCTCAGTGTATCTGAGAAAGTATCATCCCTGAACAGAACACATACGGTGAGATGAGAAGTCAGTAAGTGTGACAGAGAGCACCTTGGCACTCCCAGGTTTTAATCCCCTTAAGAAAAGCAGGGATGTTATAACGCACTGCAGCCCCTCCGTGTCTTCAAAAATTGCTTATAATCCTTCTGTTTACTGAGCTCATTAACATT
Organism: Todus mexicanus; assembly: GCA_013389965.1. NCBI lineage: Eukaryota > Metazoa > Chordata > Aves > Coraciiformes > Todidae > Todus > Todus mexicanus. Next base: position 11,410 of record WEIS01078753.1, on the reverse strand, counting down.
TCAAGCGTAACTCTTCTGTAAAGAAGAACTTTGTCATCCTTGGCAAAGCACACGCTTAATACTGTAAAACAAGAACTCAGGGCTGTATTTCGCCAGCCCTTGCTATTCTGAAGTTAAATATCAGCAACAGCTACAAAGAGATAGTCAAATTAAAGTAAGTGCAGAAGCATCTATCTCAATGTACTGGGAACTTATCCATAAACCAAGCAGCATAGACTAGTAGTAGCTTTTGATTAAGAGCTGTCAGTTCAGGGCAGTAAAGACAGAAGCATTCTGCATAGAAGGCAAGTGTTTAATCCATCTGAGCCTTCAAACCACGCTCCCATTTGAAAATCACTTTGTTATTTGTTTTTACATCCCACCAAGAACCCAGTCACACCAGATGTTGCTTACATATCCTGCACCACTATGTACTGGTGAGGGACAAGGCCATCGATTCCATTGTGTCTTCCTTCCCACCAGTCTTCAGATGCTCGGTGATAGAGCAGAAGAGAAGCTCCTTTCTTGAAGGAGAGTTCTCGTGCAGATCTTCCAACGTAGTCAAACTTGGCTATAGCTTCTATGGGCTCACACTCTGGATAGAGAGGGAAGAAGAACAGATAATCAGATTCCACACTGGCTTATCTGCTCATTTTGGTTTCATAAACCCCATTTACTGAATTATCTCGCTGCTCATTCTTATTGAGCAGAGCAGACACAGACCGGCTGAGCTAAGGCAGACTTCAGGCAGTAGTTACAATACATCCCTTACAATGAAATGCAATCACTCTGTACACCCCAGGAGTGAAACGTTTGGATTGCTCCACAAGCTGCAGAAAGCGTAATGTTGTGTTCAAATGTTCCAATAGCTGCTGCTTGGAGACAGGTCACCGCCTCTTGATTCAAGTGTTCCTTCATGGCTGGGCAGTGGGATGAAGGCCAGGCAATGCAGACCTCCAAACGTAAGATGAACAAACTCAGATGAATAATCAGAGGTCTGAGGAACCAGCGTGATGAAGGAAAAGTAAACAGGAGTGCCTTTAAACATCTGCAGTGGCAAAGGAAGGAAGGAAGACAAGATTTCCCAGTGCATGAGCATGGATGCTGCCTTACTGGGCTATGACATTTCTTTCTTTCACATGACAAGTGTGCAGACCTAGTGAAATCCTAGTGTTTGACACAACACCAAAGCCTAGTGCTTTAATCTGCTTCCTTAACACACTTTTTGAGTGAGGCAGACGGCTCCAGACCACCTAAGGATGACTCCTTCGCAGGGGCAGTCCCTGTGTGGCCTCAAATTGCCTAAGGCAGACTTTCTCCAACATCTCGAATTCCTCTGGTTTCTGCAGGGTAGGCTGGTATTTTCTCAAGCCAAAACCTGGTTACAGCAGTGCTGGCTAATCTTCTGTCAGTATGCTGGTAAATTCAGCCTTACACTGGTAATGGACTCCACCCTGTAACCTATGCTTGGGTTGGAAACCTCCCGATACCAGCGAAGGGCTCCTGCTGAATGTCTGTCTGTAGATACCTTCAGAGCTGTGCCTGGACATCAGTGAGCCAGTTGTGATTTTAACAACCTCTAGTTGTTTCTGCATAAAACCCAAAACACCCAAGTTTCAACAGATTAAAAATTTTCATCACAGTCTCAAAATGTAAAGAAAAACCTGCAAAATGCAGGTTTAAAAATCACACGCTTTGTTGATTCCAGTAATGCAGAGTCCCTGGAAATGACAAGTTTCTCTACATAATTAGAGCAATATTTAGATGGAAATTAACATCTGGGCTAATGACTAGCATAGCAACTTTCTGTCTGGTGCAAATTAAACTTGCTGAGATTGTAATTCCCCAAAGAACCGGGCTGGTAATGAAAGCCACTGTCCCTTTATGACAATGTTTTGCACAGGAATGTCTTTTTAAAATTAACTTCGTCCTGCAGCAAGAAAACATAATGACAGCACCTTTATTGAGGTCATAGTTTGCAGCTCATTTTTCCAATAACTTGCCCAGCCTGCAGAAGGCTGTCTTGTGGTTTGTTGCTTCGGCAGTCACCTTACGAGCTCCTGTCAATGACAAACTGCAGGGGGTTTAGGAGTTACAGACTCGGAAACTTTCCAGAGATGGCATACAGTGGTATGGGGAATTCATTGCTACCGTATGTTGGTTGAAATGACTTTGATTGTATAAACACAAGAATCTATCAATAAAATCACATCTTTGCTGGCTGTCTCGCTGACAGGTATTCCCTGGTAGGTGAGCGGGGTGCTGGCCTTCTTGGTTTTATGCTTTTAAGCAAAGAATATGTAAAGGTGACATAGAAAAACACTCTGGAAAACCTTTAATGCTGGTGTGTGTATTCTAATGCACAACCTTGTTTCCGTTTCTAGATACTCTGTCTACAGTCTCTCTCTATAACAGATGTGACGAAGTGACTACAAGCATGGAAAGACACTAGCGCCAAATGAAATGCAGGTAAACACGCCTGTTTACCTTGCATCGTGTTTAAGAGGGCAATATTAAATTGAATGACAATAATGTAATACTGGCAAAAGAACACCGTTTTTTATGCATATCACGCACGTTGCTGGTGGGAATCGTTATAAGAAGGTATTGCTGGGATCAGGTAGGATTGAAAAGGAGCAGACGTTTGTATGAACACATAGTTCTCAGATTGCAGGTAAGTTATGGGTTATGGAAGAGTGGGTCAAGAATTTAGAAGCAAAAGATCCCAGGTGTCAGAAATCCAGCCACTCACTAACAGATAACATTTTAAAATGCAAAAAACCCCAACCAAGCAAAAAAAACTTTACAGCAAATAAGAAAATCCCGAATTTCCTGTACAAATTTTCCTTTGACATTCCCTGAAGTTAACTGATAATGGCCATGGGTACTGGATTGATTGATAAACCCCTACACTGATTAGCTATGGGATTTCCCGTTTCTCTGCTAATTTCAACAGACCATGTAGTAGCTCACTTTTGAGTATATAGGTCTTTTTATTGACAAATTAATGGACTAAACTAGAAATAGTTCTATCTCCCTCAGTGGAATTACACTAATCGAAGTGTGGTGCATGACGGGAATCTGTTTTTTATATCCTTTCAATGCCTGCAAGACTCACATACTTTCTCAGAGGTCTGAAAGAAGTTGCCCCACTGGAACCAGCTGTATGAATTGGTCATGTACCCATAATGGATGTGACTTCTGAGACATATACGTTAGATTGCCCGGGTAGCAAATCTCACCTCCTCAGGGAGCCGTGCCCAGTAGATCTCACACAGTTTTCTTAATAGAACCAAGTATAAGTTCAGGCAGGTTTTACTATTTTGACAGGGGCATTTTTTTTTTCCTTTAATGTTGCTTTTACATGGAATGAACTCTCCTATAGCAAGCAGTACTGAGACTGTACTTAAATAGTAATTCACCTTGTTACAGGTCAAGCCTTAATAGTTGAAACCAAAGTACCATGACAGTTACTCCTAGAAATAAATGCATTTTGAAAAGTTTAGACATTTAATATCAAGGTTGCTGAATGACAGAGAAGCATTTCTGAAAAAGCAAAGGTGATGAAAGCTAAATTTGGGATCTGCAACTCAAATTCTGTGTGGTACCAAATGTCTAACAGTAAAATTGACAGCTCGGAGGGAAACGTAATTGCACTGCTCTGTCCATACCTGGGGGCATTCGCCTACAATAGCAAGAAGTATTTGATGACATACAGGATCTCATCAGCTATCATCTCCAGTGACTTGGGCAATGCTATGGAAAAGAAAAATTAGGACAAACCAAAGTACTGTGGGAAAAGCTTCCACTGCTTGGAAGAGCAGAAAAGGGAAAAGAAACCTAAGTGCTAATTTTAATTTTGGGATTGGAGTGTCAAATGTAGCACTAACCTCCCTTCAGACGTGGTGGCACTGAAGTGGCACTGCGCTGCCCCTCTGTGCCTCAGGACACAAGGGGCTAAGGAGAAGAAGAGAGATCATCCCCTGCACTTTTTGAGGGGCGTGTGTGTGTGTGTGGTGTTCGTCTGCTCTGCTCTTTCCCAGTTCTCCCAGATGTACTCTGGCTTCTGGTAACAGAGTATGTCCTTGAACTCCCTGGGGAGGTGCCATCTCCCAATGTCTTTGTCCTCTTCTGAACCCCATCAGAGAACAGTGGCTTTGCAATTTCGAAGTCCTGTCCTCAGGACAGCAGTTCTCTGACTGGGGAACAGCAAAAACAATGAAATATTGCGAGGTGTTGACAGAACAGAGTTTGGCAAAATGTCGATCACAGCATGAACTGCTGACAAGCAGGAGAATTACTATGTGTTGGGGACACAACAATAGCTTACAGCCTTACGTGTCCCTCTGATTTTTGTTCCCAGCAGAACTACCTTCTCATTTTTTACCCTATGTTTATGAGACATCTATGAATAGTATGATATTAATTGTATGTATGTTTTCCCAGGAGAAATCCATCTGTTTAACTTCCTCAGGAAATTCTCTCTTACTTCCTTTGAAAACAAACCTAGCCACCCTTTTCCATATGCCTCCAACAAGAATAAAAAAATCTCCAGCAAATTCAAGGCAAAGGAAATATGCTAAAAACTGCTTCAGCAAAACATGAACAATATCCTTTAAATCTTTGCTGCAGAGGAACTTTTGGGTTCTTCTGCAGCAAAATTAGAGAGATTTTTTTGAGTACAAGTGTTCCGAACTTCACAAATTAATTTTCATTTCCAGGTTTAGGAGAAAGAAGAAACTTACGTGTTTTCCTCAGTAGGGTACTTTCTGTACATTAAAAAAAAAAAAAAAAAGACTGAAAACTCTATAGCAAAATGTGTCTTCTTCTGCCTCCCACTTCCCTTTCCAGTGATCAACAGAAAAACATGAACACCAGTAACCTCAGGAAAAAAAGCCAAAAGGGCAATATACATGCTTAAAATTAAGTAGTTATGAAGTATTTATATGCTCAGTTGTAAGTTCTAGCCCTCTTTTCTCCAAGCTATCAGATTTTACTTCTGCAGACATCAATTACTTCTTAAAAATTCTTGTTGTTTTCTTAATTGTAATCAAATATTCCTGGCACAACTGACCCAGCCCCTAGAGATGGGGTTGTTCTAGTAGGCACAAGGAGATTCACTTGCAGTTTATCTTTATACAGCAAGTAATTCTTCTAATAACTATATAATACAGTTATAGTTCGTATAACAATGATATAATTTAATTCTTGTAACAACTACATAATAACTAAAGTAGAAGAAGAAATACTTTCACTTCTGATTATAGCCTCTGGATTATGTTTCAATAACTCTGTAATTCCTATGGGGCTAGCCACTTGGTCTTGTGTATGTATACAACATTTTAGCGTAAAGCTAATCAGATTTTCAACAAACCCCCCACCCTCCATCTACTGAACCTGCTTCTTCCATCTCCTAACAGAGGGAAATATGTAAGTACCACATGTCTGATCAATACGGCAGCAATGCTGTGCCTCGCTTTCTCTCTCTCCACAGACAGCTGGCGGTGATGCATACAGTTTGTAACCAATGCATTAATCACATTAACCATCCCAAATATTCCAGATCCTTTTTAGAAGCTTTTTTTTTTTGGTCTGCCACGGTGACTCTCATGAAGTTCAATATGCAAACGGAAAAATTCTCATCTGTTCTCACATCTGGTGTGAAGAACGTCTTTTAAAAGGAACAGCCCAAAGGACAAACACATGAAAGTATGTGCAGAGAGACAGCGAATGCACCTAATCGAAAGCCTGTAACCTACATTGGACAAATGTGCTATTATAATTAAAAGCTGTATCCACAGAAAAAAATGGATTAGAGCTTGCAGGCTGGGAACCGAAGACCAGCGCTGTTTTGTGTGCGATCCAGGCTTGCTAATCTTTATCTTTGCAGCAGCATTTCCCTAGATTACAAATATTTTTTGTGCTAACAATTATTTTGCTGTAAGCATAAATGTCCACTTCGTTTTGGCACTTAATGAACTAAAAAGGTGTGATGGGGCAGCTAGAATTAAATTGCTGGCCAACCCGGTGAGCAAAAAAACTTGTCTCAAGCAGTTAAATCTTCTAATAGAACTTTGTCCTGTTGACATCTGTTCTCTTCAGGGTTTGTCTTCACCAGTGACACAGGCAGCACCACAACAGGAATGTAAAACTATTATAAGAACACAGTGGTGGGGTAGAGCCCATGATTATCAAGGCATAGGTGATGCAATGTGTGATACCATGGTCCTGCTCCTCTGGATCCTCCTGATGTTCTACTGTTTCCTAGGCATGGCTTTGAAGTAACCACTTTTGATTGCTGCTGAAAAGCTGCACTTCTTTCCCATGCCCACTCGGGCCTTAATCTCTCGGTTTGGTCATGGGATCCCAAAGTTGGCCCCAATATATTGAACTGGTGTTTTGCCTGTATTTCATTATTTCACTTGTGCTCTAAATGAGAGACAGACACACTTCATAGAATCATAGAATGGTTTGGGCTGGAAGCGACCTTGAAGATCCTCTAGTTCCAACCCCCCTGCCACGGGCAGGGACACCTTCCACTAGACTAGGTTGCTCAAGGCCTCATCCAACGTGGCCTTGAACACTTCCAGGGATGGGGCACCCACAGCTTCCCTGGGCAACTTGTTCCAGTTTCTCACCACCCTCACTGTAAAGAATTTCTTCCTAATATTTATTCTAAATCTACCCTCTTCCAGCTTAAAGCCATTTCCCCTTGTCCTATCACTATACGCCCTTGTAAAAAGCCCTTCCTCAGCTTTATTGTAAGCCCCCTTCAGGTACTAGAAGGCTGCTATAAGGTCTCCCTGGAGCCTTCTCTTCTCTAGGCTGAATAGCCCCAACTCTTGCAGCCTGACCCCAAAAGGGAAATGCTCTATAGAGCTTCTTCAGCTTTCACTCTTGCTTCATACTTCCAGTGGAAAGGAGCTCCTATGAAGTATGGCTACACTGTCTTCGAGAAATAAAGTTCAATTATGAGTTTGTTCGCAACATTTAGCGGAGCCGTGTTGCAGAAAGATGGCGGGTATAGCTCTACAGAGCTGGTCAAGAGGAACCCACGTACAGGCTGTCCTGTAAAACTGTCAGTATTCCTTACTGCGGGTGTAGGCAGGGGTGTACACCCCAGGCATAAGATTAACACTGATTTCTCTCCTATCCTCAGTTCTTCCTCCTTCTGTGATGCCTGCTCACCCAACTGTCCCTCCTCTCCAAACAGCTGCACTGATAGACTCTGCTTGCCCCTCCTCACTGTGGTAAAGGGGAAGAGACAGGCAATCTGTCACTGACAGCTTGTCTGCGTGACAAAGCAGATGGGTACAGCTAGAGTGGAACTATTGTTTACACTATTCTGTGTATAATGGGACCGATGTAGCCAGGTTTCCTACAGATACACCTTCCTGTCCCCTTCCCTATGGCAATTGTCCCAGCTCGTAACCAGTATCCCTTACGACATCCTTTTTTTGAAACAAAACAAAACAAAAAATATCCTTCTCTGCCATAGCTCTTTTCCCACCCCATTTCCTCTCTCTGTCTCTTCTTTTTCCTCCTTCCACATACCCTTTGAGAGGGACAGCTTTTGTTTCTGCTTGTGCTATGCACACGTGTGCTGGTTGCTCTCTCTGGGTTGCCTGCGGTGAGCTCACACGGCAGCTCTTCTCTATCAGGACCATTATTTTGAATCCTTCACCTCTAACTGGATGCTAATGGCCAGGAAAATGGTAGCTATTTGTCAGTTTTGACACCCTTTTCCATTTGTTACATTTGCTTGAAACTGGGCAGAAGCCACTGGGAGGGATATCTGAAGGATGGTCCAAGTGAAATACGTCTCGGTCAAACACACCTTCAGGAAATGTAGCTAAAAAGAATTGATATAATAGAGATGCATCAAAAATTTCACAGTTATCTACTGTACCCAGAACTGTCACAGTATATGTGATTAACATGTATAGCAAATGACTATTCTTCAGAAGTTTCACTGTGGGGGATACACATATGCTTTTCAGTAGTTATAAATCCCTTAAATGGAACAGCTTTCAAATTCCTATCAAAATAGATCCCATTAAACGGCAAATATCCCTTAGATGAAATATTTAAAGACACACTTTTGATAAGTTTACTTTTTGCAGACAAAAAATAGAGAGTCACTAAAAATGTAACATTATATCAGGAAATTATATGTGCTGACTGAAATAGTTTCTCTCTTGCCCCTTCCTGTGACTGGGCAAATCAGGAGAGAACAAGGAAACAGCTGCTCAAACACAGATGAATCAGAGTGAAAAAGCACACAAACAGAGATTAAAGATGCTAGCTTTGCTATGGAACACCAGGACTGACATCCTCTGCTTTCAAATAAGACACAATTAGGAAAGGAAGAAGGTCTCCTGCATGCAACACCTGTAAAACTTACTCCCGTGAAAGGCACAGTAATGTAACGTACCATCCTCGCTGGTATGGGGCTCTGTACTGGCATCCTGGTCCACTTCCTCTAAGGTACCATGTTCGCTGTACGGGCTGTCACTGAAGGGAAACGAAAGGTCAAGCAGAGAGAGAAACGACATATCAAAAATACGCCACCCCCAAGAGACGATTATTTAAAGTTATTCTTACTGAGTTATGTACAACGTAATTCTCGTGACATGCTCTGAACACACGATTACTGAAGAAGCCTACACACTTCTCCTTCAAGCAACGTCTTCAGTTATTAAGAAGTTCCCAGAACCTTTGAATCCTTTCATTTATAAAAAGTGCATGTGTGTTGCTAAGAATGGAAAGGAGCAAGGGGAAGGCTTCATAAACTGAAATTTGTTAAGCTGGTTCACAGCCAGAGAGCCGGTTTCCTCCCTGACTGTGCGCTCTGCACAGTACACCTGGAATTCTGGTTGAGCACAAGGGTAGCTTCCTCCACACAATGTTGCAGGGAACCACATCATACTTGCCTTTGCTTCATGATTTTTTTATAGCTAACACTTTACTATATGAACCTAAATGCTATTCTCATTTATCTTCATACTTCTATTGTATGTGAAAGTAATTCTATATCGCAGGAGTTATCCAGACAACCAGCCTAATGATGTTGTTAAGGAGACAGAAGGGTAATATCCTGACTTACCAGTAGTCATCTCCAGCCATGCATTTTTCATACACTGGGCCATCGAGTTCTTTAGCATCTGGAAAAATAGCCTCATGATGGATGATGATAGTTTTGATTATCTCATTCACGTGTGCCTGACAAGACACTTGGTCTTGTATGTCTGGAACAGGCATCAGGGTTGGCCCAAAACAGATGGCCAGGTTGTACGGATCCATCATGTTTTCATCACTGTACTGCGAAAGGCTGTTATAACAGAAAAATCAAGAAAAATTGACTTTTCCATGGTGACTAACCTCTTCTGAAAACTGGAGAAAACTTTGTTTTCCACTGCAACTTAGAGATATCACAGAATCACAGAATGTTAGGGATTGGAAGGGACCTCGAAAGATCAGCTAGTCCAATCCCCCTGCCAGAGCAGGATCACCTAGACCAAGTTCTCCTTGACAATTAATCTCCTCGACACTTTCCCGTTCTCCTCGACACTTAATTCCACACAAGACAACAAAACAAAAAAGGGGATTTCCTCAACAGGCTGTATACATTACGAAGTGAGTTTATAGCACATATGTGTAAGTATAGGTATATGTTCCCTCACTACTGTGTTTAGTGTACCTTGACCTCATGTGCTAATGTAAAATGCATCAATTGCTGCTGCTTCGATCTCATCAGTGCTTATCCTTGGAGGCCCAAGTGGACTGGATCCAAAGCGGGTATACACACCTATGATTTCTTATCAGACCTTGACATATCTCTCTCATCAACTGCCTACAGAACTTATGCAGACTGAATTGTCTTCTATAGGCAACTAAGCAAAGGCTCTTGTGACTTTTGGTTTCTGTTTTTACCATACATCCTGAGCACCTTGCCTTCTGCCCACAAACTCACTGTTTTAGGAGAAGGACAAACTGGTCTTCTCAGATGGCTCAGGACTTATGAGATGGCTGGGGAGCTGGAGCATATGGATTATAAAGTGAAACGGAGAGAACTGGGTTTGTTCAGCCTTTAGAAGAGGCTACTGCAGAATCTCACTGGAATCTTCTAACAAAATCATAAATGAGGGTCAGACACAGGTGCACAGCAAAGGGATGAGATGCAACAGATATCATCCCCAGCAAGGGATATTCCAACTGGAAGCAGGAAAAAAAATCTTCACTATAAAGGTGACCAAGCACTGGGACTGACTGCCTAGAGATGCTGTGGATTCTCTGCCCTTTCATGTTCTTGACTGGACAATGCCTCGAGCAGAGCAATCTAACTTTAGAAGCTCTGAGCAGGAGGCTGGACCAGACGAGGTCTGCCACGAGGCCTGCTAACTTCACGTGGCCAAGCAGGCGTAACTGCTCATTCAAAAAGCAGAACTGGATTTGCAGAAAGTCACAGTATGGGAATGTTTTTCCTGGGAATGCACCAGGAGCAGTTTGGAGGCAGTAAGGGATTTAGCCTGCTTTCTGAATGGCATTCCTGTGGAGAACACAGACGTAGCTAACATGACCAGGTACCCAGTACAACCTCATATAGCTCTGGTCAATCTGTATGCTTCAGTGGAGAAGAATCTGTGCCTTTGAATAACTCACGCAGTGTCACTTTTGTGGGATGAATTAATGTTTCAAATGCATAGCCATTTTCACAAAAATTTAGATCTCTGCCTCTGTTTAAATATTGCTTGGAAGTAGTTCCGAAATTACTAGAAGAAAGGAAATGGGAACAGCTGTGAACACAGGCATGCACGCATAACCTGGTTGCAAAGATCCTGTTTCTATAGGAACAGGATGGATGAATTGGGAAGGTCACAAAGGCAGAGTGACTCAGCAGAAAGCAAATTTAGGAAAAAAAAAATGAGGAAAAAGGCAATGTGAAAACAGATATAACAGGAAACAGACAATATGGCAGCAGAAAGAGAAAAGCTAGAAACAGGGCAAAGTGCACAAGAAGTACAATTTTCAGTGAAAATACTGGGGTCAGCAAAACCAGAGAGGGCTGTGAAGGGCTGGAGGAAGAAAGAGTGCAATTGCCCAACCTGGTTTTTATTTTCTCTTTGAGAACAAAATAGTTTTTCTGGGATGAAGAAGACATCAACACCACTCTCTCACACAACCCTCCTTCCAGCAGCTGCCCGTGTTTTGAATTGTGAGAACTGAGCTGCTGTGTATCAAAGCATACACAGGGGATGTACGTCTCTGTACTAGCAGCCCTATTACCAGAAAATAGAAGCAGCAACACAAAGTCTCACCCTGGCAGTGCCTAGGATCAAACAGGTAGCTTGTAGTGTCGGTACTGCTTGAATATACTGTGTATTTTTCCCATCAGGAGATTAAAATCAGCTTGAGATAAGGAAAAAAAAAA
>WEIS01078750.1:0-19630 GCA_013389965.1 Todus mexicanus | reverse complement strand
TTTCCCACCTAATTCCTCTTTACTAAACATCCAGACATCACAATTCTATCCGCTCTCACCTTGCAAGAGGCCCAAGGCAGCGTAGACTCCGATTCGCATGGCTGTGTTGTGCTGCGTCCCATTTATCACCGGCTCGTTGGTCCAGTCACTGAGCCACACGTTGGCTCCAATGGCAGCAGCATTTTGACAGCAGTACAGGAAACATATCATTAAAGAAATGACGGGGCTGACAGCCTTCACGTATTGCCAGAACACCGACAGCTTCACCTGCAAAATCACACACCAAAGCTGCTTTGACCAACTTACACAATCAGGAGCTTCCAAAGAAGGAGATAAAGTTCCCCAGCAGAGGAAGTGCTAAATTCAAAACTGCCCAACCTCTAACGTACCGCAGAGAACAGTTCATCTGCCTGAGCTCCACATCAGGGAGCTCTGACTCTCAAAACAAGTCAGAAACTTCTCTGAAATACTCTTTTCCTTCATTTTGAGGAACTGGATTTTATTAGTTTTGTGAGGTTTTTGGTTTTAAGACTATGCTGGAGGTGAAAAAAAAAAAGTAAAATAGAAGAGGCTGATTAAATAGCAGCAAAGGATGGGAAACACGAACAGGAGCCAAGTTTTTAGGGCAAAAGAAGCAACTTGGCAGGCATGTGGAGCTCAGGACTACTTTATATGGCCTATTTAAGGAAAAGTGCTGAATATGCCTCCATTCAGGTGTCTTTACAGCAGCTTAAATGAGGTACCAAACGCAAGCGCACCCCAAAAGAGACATAAACAGATAATGCTTGTGGCAAAAAGCACAGATGCTGACTCGAAGGTAGCACAGAAAGGCAGAGAAGCAAAACGAGACAGAGACTCAGGGCAAAACTCGGTCTCTAAAAAAGCATAAGAAGGAATAATTAAAAGAACAAGTGTTGTTGATTGGGGACTTTGAAAGCTAAAGTAACTCACAGAAACAGTTAATTACAGGTCCGTGCCATGGACCGTGTATATCATACTAAACAGGACACACAGACCCTCCTCAAGTGGAAGGAAGGTGTTTTCTTTAACAAAACCTTCCTGCTCCTATTCCAGCTGCTGCTCTTTTCTGTTCCTTTCTTTCACTTCCATGTTCCCATCTTCTCTTTTTTTCCTTCTCTTCTTTTTTCCCGTTCCCATTTCACCCCCTAGCCCTGCTTGGGAAGAGTGCAACCCTATTTGCACCTGTAAGCATAAAACACTCCGGAAGATGGGGTGGAGGTATCACTTAGGCAGAACAGACCCGTCTGCTGGCACCCAGCAGGCAGCTGGTTCCTATAACCCACTGCTGCCTGGCATCAAATACCCAGTGCTGCAGCTGGACTCCACAGCAGCCAAACCATTTAAAATCAGCACTGCTGGAAGCTCTGCAATGCACAGGCAGGGCTGATGGAGCGCAGTGCTGCCGCTATCAGGTGACTCTGGCACGAGCTGGAAGGATTTTTGTCTTTCTTCTAATATTTTCCCTAAGTACAGAGCCCTTGCCAGGTGCAGAAACCTCTGCCAAAAGCCCGAATTTGAATGACCACGGCCACCGGATTAATGCCTAAAGCCTGCAGGTGTGATTTATACAATGCATTTAACAGTGCTGGGTCAAAAGTAAAGATAGAAATCATTTTTTTCAAACAGCAAAACAAAAATGTAGAAAAAGGGAGGGAGGAAAGCAAACCGTACCGTTCCCGTTTCAGTGGTTTCAGCCTGAATAAGTTTGTCATTAGGATTTTTCCTTGGCAGAGGAGGCTCTGCTGGCTTCTTTTCACAGACTCTTCGTTTCGTTGACATTTTGTTGGGACACTCTCCTCCCTCCGAAGAGATGACACTAAGTTGCCTAGTCAAAACAAAAAGAGTCATTAGGAGAAAAAAAGGGCATATTGTGGCAGGGCTGAGGCAAGACTGGGACGCAGCAGATTGGATTTATTCCCCGCTCTTCTGCTGCATTCCCGTGCCAGCCTCACTCACAGCTACGGGTGCTCGCACCACCCCTCTGACTGTTCAGAGCTGTTCCGTGATGCCAGAAATGCAGCACTTCACAAAGGCTGTGGCAGGGCCTGGGCTCTTGGGTAAAGGTCTTCAGAGGCTTCATTGCAAGACAAACATTTCAAAGCCAGTCCCTGAGCTTCTCTCTTTCCACATCAGCAGTAGCTGGACAGCATCTAGGGGCATGGTTATAAAACTTTTGAAGATTTCCAAGATTCCCAAAAGAAAGGTACAATGCAAAGGGTTTATTTGTCGTGTGCCTGGCAGCAGTTCAGCGTTGTGTGGGTATATACATCCCGTGGTGCTATCTGAGAACCAGAGAGTTGCTTTAAGAAATTGGTTCAGTTCAGATTAGAAAGAGGATTGCAGGAACAGATGTTCCATCTACTTTGCACGATCTTTCACATTTATTTTCCAAAGGACACTAGACCAATTTATTTATATGAGGAAACTAAGGAAACTAAAGCCCAGACTGAGAAGCAGTACGTGACTAACATCTTTCAGATGTGTTTTGACTCAGACTATAAACACATGAACCCCACATTTACCTAAGAAATTGTTTGCGGACCTCGTTCGCCACCGGTTCGTTATCTGCCAGATCGGTGTGGATGCTGAGGGTGTCTTCAGCTAGCAGGACTTCTTCATCCTCCAGCACTGCAAGACAAGACCATACCTCAGATTTTCTGCTGAATAAAGCAAAAAGCCCAGAAAAAGGTGGCTACGCAAAGCAAGAGTCATGAAAAACAACCTGATGGCAGGAAAATCACAGTGTATAAACTCCCCCATAGTTTTGCTTACAGCCCTTCTGTGCATCACTTCTAATCGAATTGCAAAGATCTTGTGAGGCCGGTTGGCTGCCAAAAGCATTGACATCACATTCCTTTAGTGCATCAGAAATGCTAAGCAATAGCACTATAGCTGGTTCTAGCTAAATTCATTATAGGACATGGTCTAAGCATGATCTTGGGATGGGGAAGTCATGTTAGGAACTCCTGGAAGCCTCTGCCATTGCTAGATGTTGTCATGCATGTTCCTCTCTGCCCATCTGGAGAGCAGCAGTGCCGCAATCAAAGAGCGTGGGAACACTGGCACACAGAGGAAACATTGACCAAAACGCTTTAATCTTCTATAATTTTAAGAGAATCAAACCAAACTGAAAAGTAACCCAAGATGAAAACGTCACTTGAACTCCACTATGTGAAGACACCGACATATAAACAGAAAAAAATTACGAGACTCGGCACCCCCTTTGATAACAAGCCCAGTTTGTTCTTGGTTGCTCCATTTTCCTGCTGAGCTTGACCTTGCTAATCGTAAAATAAATCCTCAACTTTAAAATCATTTCTAACACAAGAATTACTTTTTCTGTAGGACAAACCACATGAAATGTTGAAAGAAATTTGTGAAAACATTTATCAGTAACACAGAGCCGGCCACGGACAGTAATTCCCATGGTCGTGCAGAAAGGCAAATGCCAGCCTGTCATGAAGAAGCAGGCGACAGTTTATACAGAGAAAATATCTGTACTCTGGTTGAGAGAGAAAGACATATTTTAAGAAAAAGCAATACTGTACTTGTTGGTTCGTCCTCTTCGATGTTTTCATCAAGCGCGTAATTTCGCAGGAATTCTGCAAAGGCCTTGTTCTGTTTCAGAAGGTCTTGGTAAGATCCCATTTCAGAGATTTTGCCATCTACCAGCACAACGATGTGGTCTACCTGAGGCAGGAAGCTGATGCCATGGGTCACCAAAATTCGAGTCTGGATAGGGAAGAAGAGAAAAATCCCCACATTTCTCAGTTGTTACTGTGGGGACTAACAGGACTCAGCAAGCCAAATACTACCACATTTTGGGGAGAGGGAGTGAGTGATCACGTCAAGGTGAAATGCCAGGGGACATTGTCCTTGTTAGTCAAATTAGCTTGGAAATATCTACACGAACTCACTGTGCTTCCTGCCGCATGCTGATATAACCACAGAGGGAAGAAAAACAACTGAATTATCATTCCTCTTTTCCCCTGTGCCAATTCTCTTTGCAGCCCTTCCCTTTTGAGCTCTGACATAGCCTGAGAAGATCATAACAGCAGCAGAAGGGGAAGCAAAGAGATTGCAATTTGCTTGCATACCGTCAAAGACCTCTGTAAAATCAATAAGCTGTTACAACTTCCTCACCGCGCTGCCTCCGAGCAACAACAAGCAATACTAAGCTGACAACCTTTACATGTTTCTGCAAACATCTTGTTTTTGGAGATCTCATAGTAGGGATTTTAAAAAAACAGAGCAGGTTTCTGCCTCTACAGGTTCTGACTAGATCCCATCACTTCTGGGCATGCCTAAATAGCAGCTCGCTGCAGAGTCTGTGCTGTGGGGAAAAGGTGTTCACGTTGCCAGTTAAACACAGGAATTCGGGAATGATTCAGCACTCAAGCCTCAGTGGTGAAGCAGCTTTCCTGCTCCCCAGCAGTGCTTCTGAGTTCGTGTGTGATTTTAAGAGGATCTAAATGCCACCTTACTTTTCCTTGAAGTACTCCATCTGGACCAATAACTTTGTCAAAGATGTGCTTGGCAACGTGCGAGTCCACAGCGGAAAGAGGATCATCTAACAGGTAAATGTCAGAGTTGCTGTACACTGCACGAGCGAGGCTCACTCGCTGCCTCTGGCCACCTGAGAGGTTGATGCCCTGAAGGGGAAGAGGAGTGAACAAAACATATCACGCAACTCTGTTCCAACAACAGCTCTGACTTTTCATGGCTCTCACCCAGTCAAACACACGGATGCTAAATTGAAACATGAGACGCCGAAGAGAATAACTCACTCCGAGACAGAGACAGGAACGGAACGCCTCTAAATCTGTTTGTTCACTGCCAAACTTCCACTCACCCAGCAATCTGGAGATGGAATAAGCCTCTTGCTTATTAAGCTCCTAAAGGGAGCTGTTAAAACACAAAACTATAAAAAGGAAGACTATCAACCAGGATGTAAAATGCAAACGTTCAAAGCAGGGCTGCAGCACCTGGAATATCTTCCACATCTCTCATCTTACACACAAATCCACATCTCCACCCCACTTCATGATTTCCATCTCAAAGTTAATGGTCTATGAAAAAAAAATCTTTGTTGGTAATCACAGATGTAGAAGTTTCTCATTAAAATGAGGTGTTAAGGGATGATCGTATCGCTTTTTCACTTGACGCACACCATATGTTCCCTCCCTTTTGATCCCTACAGGATAAGGAAGGACTTCACATATTCTGGACAGATGCACCTTTACAATTGGACAACAAACTGGGGATGTTCTGATCTTCCAGGGCTAGATGTGCAATTATGCATCACAGTGTGAACAGAGGCTTGAAGTTAGGAACAAGTTGAAGTCCAACTGCCTTCCACAAAACTGCTCTATATGTTTCAGTGTGGATTGTAGCAGGGATGTCATTCTAAAGATCAAACCAAATCAAGTGTTGCCTTTACAGCAATCTCTCTTTAGCCAGAGGAACAGGAATCACCAAGCAGGTCTGAGTTTTAAAATAAATAAATAATATATTACCTTTTCTCCGATCTCAGTCTGATCTCCTCCTGGCAGCACCTCCAGGTCAGTTTTTAAAGCACAGGCCTCCAGGATATTTTGGTATTTTTGTTCATTAGGAGCTTGGCCAAACAAAATGTTATCTTTCAGGGTGGCATTCTGGATCCAGGCTTGTTGAGGCACGTAAGCAATAGAACCCTTGAACAAGGAGAGAGAACGGAAACATCTGACTTGCAACATGCTGCAGTTCATGCTTACAACTCTTGATTAAAATCTGCTGCACATAGATATCGCTCCTGTTTGATATACAGGCACATTGTACATATATGGGTGCTAATTGCTGATGTATAGTTGATAGAATCAGGAGAGTTATTCTATATAAAATACAAGTGAGCAGGTGTGGGCAAACCCCAAATAAACATGCAGGAAAGCTGGCACAGGAACAAAACCAATTCTCTCTCCTGCCTGGTGCACATTATAAGCAAAGCAGGCAGAAGCAGCACCATTTCCATCCCATTGTTAAATGGCATCGTAAACTATACCAACCTTCACAGCCACTGCTCCTTCCAGCTTTTCCATTTCACCCAGAAGAGCAGACACCAGCGAAGACTTCCCACAGCCAACATGGCCGACAACGGCAACCAAAGCACCACTGGGGACCAACAGATTTATACTGTGGAGGAAACAGGCTGGAAATTAATTAAACATTAGTTTACTACAGACATTACGGGTCTTTAAACCAGGGCTGAAATACTCAGTGACAAATCAGCCTGACTGGATATAGCAAGCATAGCTTGGTCACTGGTCTTCTCATCCCTTTCTTGCGTACAATCAACTGTAACTAGAACTGTAGGAGTAAATGGAAACCCAGCATTAATCTGCCTTGTTGGTTGTTAAATCAGTAGGATCGGGAGCAAGCCTCCTAAGATCCTTTGCTGTGTCACATCAGTCCATCAGCAAGTCAAGCAGGGTTAATAAGTGTTTTGAAAGCAGACAATCTTCCAGAAGTCTTTTGGGGTTTGATTTTAAAAACAAGAGCAGTTGTATGAAAGTCGCTTCAGTACCATATTTCTGGTGTCAATAAATAGGGCTTACAATGACACAAGAAAAACAAAATTTTCCCAGTTCAAATCCTTCACTGTCTTTTCCGCTATGTTCTTAAAGGTACTGCTTTAGGTCCTGGTTTTGAAGGTGAACTGATACAGAAATGATAGATGGACTCACTCTTTTTGCCACCAAAGTGTCTTTCACTAACGAAATAAAGCCAAACTTGTATTTGCACAGATCCTGAAGCAGAAGTAGGGCTCTAATTCTTATGCAGATTCTTACCAAGCAGGTAATTGATGTTTTGAACACTGAAACATGGGGTTTTTTTGTTTGTTTAAAAAGACCTCATATATTCAAAGCAGGAAAATTCAAAAGCACTACAGTTTTGGGGTTTATTTTTCATTATTCTTCCCCTCTAGCTGAGTTTTGCTTTACTGCTACTTAGGAAGTCACTCGGTAATTTTGAGGCCCAAGTAGCCCGCAATTTGAGCTGGAGATATATGGTTCTTTCTAAGATAAACCCCAGAACTCTGAAGTCAACCTGGCTGTAGATTTGGTTGCCTACACCAACCTGTCTCATTTGAACTCTGAGCCTCTTGCTTGCAGCTTTATCCACATACAACCTAGTAACAGAATACTCTCAGCAGAGCAGCACAAGAGTGCCTTGGACTGAGAATTCTATGAATGTTCACCAGGTTTCTGTGATTTTGATCTGGTAACAAAGCCTAACATGAGGAAATACACGCTTCCAGGCAAATTTAGTTTGTATTCATTCAACCGAGGTAAATGAACAAAACACGTACTCCCCTAGCCTGGAAATGGTCCATCTATGGCCACAGGGATGAGTCTGCCACAAGACTTAAAAGAACTGTTTGCACACCCAAGTGCAGACCTGGGTATCTCAGCTGTCCTCATAATCCATCAGATCAATTTACTTTCTCCAAAAAGAGTCTAAGAACTTTACATCGCCTTTGTTCCTCTACCAGATAACGATTTTATGCTAGTCGTGCTGGAGTTACAGCCTTACAGCACTGTTCCGTAAAGCCTAAATACCATGAGGCACGAGGATTAGCTCGATTTTTTAAAGGCAGAAGGGATGCACATATGGGATGTGTGGAAACAGCCTTTTCCAGAAGCGAGCCTGCAGATATTGTGAGACATCTTTCTCATACGCAGGTAGATGTTGTGTTGCAATTGCATAAAGGAATCTTACTCTTTCAAGGATGGTTTAAGCTCCTTTCCCCAGCTGAATGTCGCATTTGTTACACTGATGGCACTGCCTGTATGACAAAAACACAACAATAGAGAAGGCAGGAAATGTATAACACAGCGTAGCACGGCCGATAGACTGGTAGACGGGGGAATCTTTATTTATGGGTGTTCCACATACACCGCAGTTCCCTTTTCTACTGGCATGGGAAGCACAGTCTCATGACCATGGGTCACAAGACAGGCTTGTTCAGAATGAAAATCACTGATTGCAGCTCAAGCTATAGACTGTGAGTGTGCAGACCTATGGAGCCGAGAAGCTGCCCTGCTTCCCCCTGCCCCAGTGAGGCCAGTCCCAACACTTGCTGCTCAGAATCCCCATGCAACTGCTAGCACAACTTTATTTAAGAAGCCACTTCCAAGTCGGCAGGAGTCCGCCGCGTGCTGTTGACTTTGACATATCAGATTAAATTTGCCTCTGAGCAGTTTTTGCTCCTTGCACTAAACAAGTTTCAGATCCGCAGGCTTTCTTTACCTCCTGCTGGGGTGGTGTAGAACAGTAATCGCATGGCAGCCACACAGCCATCCCTCCTCCTCCGTCTATGGCATCGCACACATGCGAGCCAAGTTTCAAACCACAGTATCACCAAAGCGATACATGAGAAAACACTTGGGTTTTGTTTTTTTTTGAAACTGCCTGGCTTGCTCATTTGTTTTGGGACACTGTTTCCAACAGAAGAAATCAAAACTGTTTACAATGTTCCTGAACATTTGTGCAGTGGGAAAGGTTTGAGCGGGTCCCGCTGCCCCTAGGGAGTGGATGCCCTTCATCAGCCAGTCAGCACCCAGGATACTGCAGCTGCAACCTCAGGCCCAACAACTCAGCTCAAAGCTCCAAAATATAGCCAGAACTTTTTGTAATTTCCACAAAGCCTGAACAACAAACACCNTCAGACAATGTCAGGCTTTCCAACGCAGGCAGCAATAGAGAAAAGATGTCAGAAAGAAAAACAGTTAACAGGAGATGCCTGGGATCTCTGCATTCCCAAAATCAAAGAATCATAGAATGGTTTGGTTCGGAAGGGACCTCTGAAGGTCATTTGGTCCAACTGCCCTGCAGTGAGCAGGGACATCCTCAACCAGAGCAGGTTGCTCAGAGTCCCATCAAGCCTGACCTTGAATGTCTCCAGGGATGGGGCCTCCACCGCCTTCCTGGGCAACCCATTCCAGTGTTCCACCACCCACAAAGTAAACAACTTCTTCCTAACGCCCAATCTAAATCTACTCTTCTTTAGCTTCAAACCATTGCCCCTCGTCCTTATTGCTACATGCCCTTGTAAACAGTCCCTCTCCAGCTGTCTTGAAGCCCCCCTTCAGGTACTGGAAGGCTGCCATAAGGCGTCCCCAGAGCCTTCTCTCCTCTAGGCTGAACAACCCCAACTCTCTCTGCCTGTCTTCCTAGGAGAGGTGTTCCAGCCCTGTGATCAGGGACACGGGGGGTTCTTATTATTCAAGTTTTTCACAACAAGTTTTTCCACCGGATCCTCCTTACCTGTGCAATGTTGCTAATGACTTGTGGAAGCATATTGAGGGGAAACTTTAAGATATTAAACAAGGAGAGGGAGACAAAAGCTTTTTCTGCATCCAGGATGTTATTCACATCCACTGAGACGTACACAGCAAATGTCGTCAATGCTACCTGCAAACAAGAAAGCGAGCTTACTGTGAGACAGATAATATTTTGACATTTTAAAAAGCAGCCAAGCCTCATAGACATTGCTGAAATGAAAGTATCAACAACGAAATGGGGCAAATTCTCTGCTTCTGACCTTTTCTATACACTTCAAGAATGACAAGTCCTACGAACAAGTTAATACAGAAAAGGGCATGCGGAAGAAAATAACTTTCACGTTACTAATGACTCGTTTAATTGAACGGGGAGATTCAAGAGGTGAACTACAGGACTTGTGTAAATAAAAATGAGAAGTGTTATCTGGCTGTGGTTTGGCTGCATTTCCAACTCCACCCAACCAAATTTTCCCTTTGTAAACTGCAGGCTAAACAAATGAGACTTCCTGATCAATAGGAAAGGCAGTAAAAATGCAAGTTATTTGCTGGCTCACTGCACAACAGGGACCATCCTCTGTGAAGGGACCATCCTGTGTGGTAAAATAATGATGAGAAGGAATGGGAATGTGTATTTAAGGATCTGCATTAACTTTAAAGAAACATGAAATAAGCAGGATCTTGAGGCCATTAAGCATATTTCTGGAGGGTTGGGCCTCTGATCTCAAGACAGTTGGCTAGGAATATTTTTGCCAAAGCACTCGTCTGAATGGGTTTAGTCACCAAAACCCTTTCTGCAAAAGGAATCACAGTGCAATGAAGCGGAAAATAGAGGGAAATAGAAAATTGAGGAAAAGGCATTTCAGAACTGGCCATAGATCATTTGGGCTTTATTTTTTATATTCAATCTGTCTTTTTTTTAGGTTGTAGAATAATTTAACAACTCCTCACTAAAACAAGCAGAGCTCTGTAACACAAAAGGTAGAAGTGAGAGCTTAAGACAGACAATGTCCTGACTGACACAATTAAACTCATCTTTTGCTATTTTTGCCATTCACAACTATCTTTGAGGTTTCAAATTCTAGTTTCAATTTGTTATGGGAAGTACTCTGAAGTACTTGGAAATCCTTCTGAGACAGCTATTGTCAGCTTCCACTGGCAGGCCTTATCAAGAAATACTTGAATACCGATTAACCAAAAGGCTCTAGAGAACAGCGAACTTTGCTTCAAAGCATGTGAATAACATTTTTTTTCCACCCCAAGTATTTACATTTGAATCCTATGTACATTTAGCAAGCAGAAAGCCTGACACTTATCCTTCAAGCATGCACTTGTACAGCTTAGAAAGCCACGGCAATTCAATTTACCAGGAACGGGGCGCTGATCCACGCGAAAGTGGACAAGGAATTGAGGTAGGCGGATTTTTTCAACACTCGCAGCTCATTCTTTCGTATCTCCAACACTTTTTCTGAAAACGAGGGTTCCCAGGCATACAGCTTCAGCACCTTTATGCCCCCCAGGATCTCATTCATTAATTTAATGCGGGAGTCTTTATATCGCATTTGTTCCACCTGGGTTATGAGGAAGGAGAGGAGGTAAAGTGTCACAGGAATGACTAGAAGAGAGCTTTCAACACATTGTCTCACGGCTGTGATGGTCCTTAGGCTGCTTCTAACGAGAATGCACAAGGTAATTAAAGAAAGCCAGACTGTTATCAATAGGCTTCCTGGGCAAGTCGATACCTCCAAAGAAACCAGAAATCAAAGAAAATGGTTGAAAAGCAGCGTCTAATAAGAATGTAAAAATTCTTCACTCATCTTCACTGTTAGGGCTTGCATTTTCAAAGCCACCTTAAAGAAAGATTCAGGCACGCACTTACATACTGCCTTTTTCCTTTGATTTCTTCAGATTTCTTTTCCTGATATGCAGTCATATTTCTCAGGGCATGCCTTGATAACTGTGGTTACTCCTAGCTTATGTTTTTCCCTATCCATTAGAACACAGTGCTTCATTCAGTTACTTAAAAAAAAGTAAAAAATCCCTGCTCAGCTGTATAGACAAAATGAAAACCTGTGTACACATACCCTCCACCCCCCTCAAGTTCTGCAGCTCTCAGCATCTTCTAATGGGCCAGGGAGAAAAGGAATGTTAATACTAACATGTCAGCATCCAAGAGATTTAATGGGAAGCCTATCTATCTCTTCAAGGCATGTAATAATACCATAAGGCTGTGCTTAAATGTCATCATTTCTATTCTGTTTCCAACTCTTACCTTTTTTACGTCAACAGCTTCATTCTTTTTTTTTTTTTAAAGTCTTCCAAACAGTCCCTGATAGGCTGCACAGCACAAGCCACTTACTAGATTTTTTTTAGTGCAAAGCCAGAGGGCACTATTATATTGGGTTTTTTTGGCTGCCTTTGACTAGAGACGACTAAGACTACAAAGAAAGGAATAAAGGATCCTTTTACCTTGAGATAATAATTCAAATTTAGCCCAGCTCAGTAGCAGTGAAAGTCAACACTGGCTATTAGCATGAAAAATAAGCTGTCAGCTTGTACTTCCCACTTCTGAAAACAGTCAGTTACAGCTCAAAGAACAGCATTTCTTTGGCCTTTCAATAGACACTCCTAGAAGAAGCTATCAAGTGAAGGGATATGGAGACAAACGTAGTGACAATCTCAGAAGTTGCTCCAGCAGTTTGAAGAATGACTGACTCGATGCCACACCTTTCCCTTAAATAGCATCAATTCATTATGAAAAGACTATTCGAGAGGATATCGTTATTAACTAGACCCGTACAATCTAACTCAGAAGTAAATTGGTGTGAACAGCAGCTCATTAATGACTGAGACAACCACCGATGCCTTCATTTCTCATAGCACAGCTGCCAACTCAGATAGCATCACCTCCTCTGCTGGTACCTTACCTGGAATGCTCTGGTTTTTATTGCAATTGCAGAGTTAAATGGGATAAGTAAAACCATCACAGCAACTCCTGCCAGCACAGAAGGCCCTAAAGTCTGGATGGAAAGAAAAAAGGTAAGTTGCTGTTGTCCCCAAGTGCTGCAGTACCCCATGGTCAGCATTAAAACAATAACAGATTGTAGAAACAGAAACGAATGTTCTACATGGACAAGGCGAACTCCTCCCATTGAAATGTTCCAATTCCACAGAACAACTGTGAGGAGGAGACAGAAAAATATTGATAGCACCCACCGTGAATTATTATTATGTTAGTATTGGTGATAGCAGAGCGCTTTGTGATTCACCTGCTAAGTGGTGCCCCGTGGGAGGGGAAAGTAAGTTTGAACGAATGCAAATACAGAGCTAGTAAGCAAATGCAGAAAGGGAACAAGTAAACAACACAGAAGAAATTTCTCCAGTGACTTCTCTCTGACCTAGGGAACTGTAATTACTGAATTAACCCAGTATCCAAACACATACAAACTGCTAGCTACCTGAGTTCAGCTTACCAGCGGAGCAGTAACTCAGAAAGATGCTGCAACTTATTGGCTTTCAAGTCTAAATCAATATGGATAAGTTGGTGCTACTGTTTTATGCAGTAAAGCAGATTAATTGCAGAGAAACATTTTAAAGATGAAAGCCAGTTCTCAAATTGAACCTGGAATAAACCAGAAACAACTTCACTGTAGCAGAGGAAAAATTATGGTTACTCCAGGTGAGATCTGCTTCATGTTTATATGGCAGAATACAATCTTTAGACATGGCTCAGATTTCCTGCGTCTAGGGTTTTTGGTTTTTTTTGTTTGGTTTGGTTTTTAAGCCTCAGGCTCTCATGTATCAACTACTGGGAACATCGTGATGGGTCCAAGATTGATCCCATTGAAGCGCAGTAGGGATAGAGGAGACATAATGCCTATCTTTTGCTTCAAATGCCTTATCTTGCCTACCAGTTGACAAAATAATTAAGAGACTAATGATCGTGTACACCAGTGCAAACTATTTTACTACAAGGTACAACAATACGTTTCCAAAAAACTTATTGGTGGATCAAATTAGCAAAATAATATTAGGCTTGCATGTAATTTAGACAAATCCTGAAAAAAGTGTGACAACGTCTTTACCTGCCAGAGGAAATACAAAGCTAGAAATATCTGGAGTGGTGCAGACCACAACATGTTCAGGAAAGTCATCAGGTCCATGAAACGCTGGGCATCAACTGACATCAAGTTCACAATTTCTCCGACAGTAGATGAGCGTTTTGCTGAGTTTGTGATGACTAAGGACTGAGAAATAAGAGAGATTCAGTGGATTCACAGTCTTTATACATATGGAGAAACACGGAGAAGAAATCCTCAATTATCAGCTAGAACAAGGCATTCCCCAAGAATGTGCTTCTCCAACAAGAGTAAAATAATTCGCACGTACACCAATTTCTTATCATCAAGACTTCACAAAATGGTTTGCTTGTGAGCACCTCTATCTCAAGCAGCATGTAGCATTCTGAAGAAATCCTAGTTGCATCTAATCAACTCATAGCACAAACACACCATTCCCCTGGATCCCTTTTCCAAATATTTAAAGTGAACCAGTACTTGCCTGTGATATGTCTGGGGACCTACCAGCACACCCATGTTAAGTTGCTGATTGCTAGAAAATTCTGTAAAGTATGAGAGGTACTCCTAAAAACTCACCAAACCCCACAATCTATTATATTCCAGAAGGCTATTCTTCTCCAATAGGCTTGCTCTTCCCTGAGTATCTGAGAACTGAGGCCACTTGCTTGGCTACACACTGGTGTTCCAGTCCATGAAATGCTTCCAGTCTTACCTTTCGGTATATCACTCCAGTGATCCCAGTTCTCAGCCTCATCCCAGTAACAATGGAATACTGGAAATGCTGGTGAAGTATGAGTGTCTGCAGCACAGCACAGATAAACATCAAAGCTGCAATCAAAAACCCCCACCAGGCTGGGGCATCTTTGTTCTTAATGAAGCCGATTAATACACTGTTTTTCAGAAGATTAGGGAAGGAAAAAGAAACAAAAATAAAAACCATGCAGCAAGTTTAATGGGACATAGCACAGCTTCTCTCAATGATGGCATCCTGCCACATCCTCTCTCTAACCACAAAAAGTAAACAGCTCTCCAGGATGGAAGCTGAGTTACGGTTTCAGTCAAACGACATTGCAAAGACACAACAGCAAAACCTTTGGCTTTGCCAGGACAAAGTCCATCTGCAAATGAGCCTGTAGAAAAACTGAAACATGCCGAGGAGCTCGAGGTTTCCCTGGAGAGCCAGCGTTTAAACACATGGCTCGCTGTCTGAGCTCTGCGAGGCAGTCCCTCTGGGCACGAGGAGAGCGACAGGACACAGTCGGGCAGCGTAGCAAAGCAGGCGAAACCAGCTTCTTTCCCAAATCCTTTTCAAGCAGCCCAAGTGCTTCTGCCCGGGGTGGTTTCCCATTAAAAAAAAAAAAGCTAGACTAAAAGCCATCCTCCCAGATGGAAGCATAAAGAGTTCTTCCCTCCCACTTTTTCTTTTTCTTTTTTTTTTTTTTTTTGTGAAATAGTAATACCATTAAACTGGCTACATCATTTTTTATTAATAAGCCATTTCTTCCTGTGCACAGCTGCTCCCCCTGCACGTTGTCACAGAGCAAATAAGCCAAACAACAGACGGCAATGTCCAGTGCTCTCAAAAATAATTTGTCACTTCAGACTGCCGACCAGAGTATTGACTTTTCGAAATATGGGAGAAACAGAGATTGGATTCTGTGGTTCAAATAACCAGCAGGGAGAAAATACACCTGGAAACTATAAATCAGGCCCCAAAGCCTTGTGGTAGAAGCGTGCGGTTGCTACATCTTTTTTCCTTCCAGTCCATAGAGATCTTCCTTCTGCACCACACTGGTCATTCATGCTGTAAGTGAACAGCTTCAGGAAAACCTCTTCCTTACAGTCCCAGCATGGGATTCTGCAATCTTTTCAGAACCCTAAAAGTATCTTACATGCAACCTGCCAGACAGCCTTGGCTTTTCCATTTTCTCTTACCACTGGCAGTGCATTTTCCAAGACTGCGGGAATTTAGGCTTGAGAAGAAATTCCCCATCATATGCCTTGCAGTACCACTGATAACATATCCAGGAATTTATGCAAATTTGAGGAATTCCCAGAATAGATGATAGTTAATGTGCTCGCGGAAGGAAGCCAGCTGCCTCCTCTTCACTAGGTACTCTGAAAGAAGACAGCCTGTAACCTATTAAATGTCACTATACTGGGTCGGACCCTCTTTTTAGCAAATTTCTGGGTATGTCTCAAACCACCCACAGAACAACACGGTCTCAGAACACAGTTCCACACTCGTGTTATTTTGAGACACTCATCTAGAAGCAGGGCCCTCTCTTCTCCCCTTCCCCACCTGTGGCCTCCACCCAAACTCCATTCCTCTCTCAGGCACTAACTGGACTATGTGCTTTTCCATTGATTCGGAAATAAAAAAGAAATTGTTTGATAGAAATGCTGGTATTTACACGGTTACTTTCTTCTTAGTTAATGTTTATCTGGCAAAATTCTCCCTTTAAGAATAACACTAACGGAGAAAAAAATCTGGGCTTCATGCAAATTCCTTTATGGATCAGGCTGAGCAGCTGGTCCCCCTGGAGATGGGAGGTAAAGGAGTTCCTCAGACAAGGAGAATTTGAGGACATACCACTTACCACGATCTTGCTTTTCTTTTTCCCCCCCCTTTTTTAATAGAACCATAATTTTCTTTCACGCAGACATTTACTGCAACCGTGCCTCACATATTCTCATTGCTGTGCACAACTAAGAACACATGAGCTCATCTGAATGGCCCAAGATCTTTCCCAGCTGACGGCAGCACGGCCAAAGCATCACATACTTGAGTATCACACTTCATCTGTATATCAAGTCACGCTACAGCTGCAGCCACCACCGACACACGTGGGGATCAGATGGACAGAGGCTACTGGATCGAGCAAGCAGCGCTTCGCTTTGATTTCACAAATAATCCTTTAGAAACAGGGAGAAATTGCTTTGGACTGCTGCACAGAGCCACAGGTAATTTGTAATTCAAAGCTGTCCATCGGTGATGGGTGATTTACAAATTCTGCATTTCAGTGGTGCTTGCCCAATTTACAGCTTAGCCCACAATAAAGAACTCCTGTCTCACAGCATTTCGGTGGAAGGTGAGGGAGCAAACTTATGCAGCGCCGTGAGGGGAAACTAGCTCTGCAGTTCAAAAATAAACAACCGTGCCAAAGCTGAGCCTCCGCAGGGACCGCACACAGAAACTACTCACACAGTAAACCAACCTTAACAGCTGAGGGTTGACGAAAGAAAGTAGGTCTTGTATCAGCTTGAAGAAGGAGCCGATTAAGAAGTATGGCCCAAAGGTCCTGACCAAAGCTTTGAGCAAGGAAGGTTTTCGATTGCGCTTTTTGCCTCTGATCAGAACTTCGGCTTCCTCTGGACCATCACCAACGTGATTCAGCACATGGTTAGATTTCTTCATATATGACACATCTTCTTTCCTAGGGGGATGAAACAAGCAATTAGAGACAACTGACCAGGAGAATGGCATTGCCCGATATGCACTGCACTAACATCTACAAGTCTGCTCCTTTCTTTGCTACTCATCAAGAGCGAGACTTTCACCAAGATCTAGATGTGTTCAGAGCTGGGCCACTCTTGTGTAATGAGTCTTGTTTTCTTTTCTTTTTCTGCAGTACTTATGAGGTGTACTCCTTAGGCCAGAAAATCAATCACCGTGGGATAAGAACACGGCCCAAAGGAGCAGGAGACAAAGGTTTGAATTCCTCTGGCAGAGGACAGGGTTGACCTCGAACCTCAGTTTCTTGTAAAGGAATCCTCTAACCGTTGTTATTTACATAGCACAAAAGGCACCCTCACCTAGCCCTTCTGAGACTATTGGTTATTCAATTAGTGGCTGTACTAAACCTTTTTGCCTTATCTGATCACACAGTTGCCTGCAGAGCAGTCCGAGTCCCGCCGGGAGACAGGTATCGAATCACACACCAAGCTAAGAGAGGAAGCAGGGTCAGTCCTCTCAAAATACAGCCTTTTGCATTCCTCAGAACTTGAAAGAGTACAAACCATCGCATCTCCAAAGCTGAACCATCTCTGAGATCTGGGCCAGAGCTGTCTGAAGTTCTTCCAGGACAGAAACTTTGGGTTTAGGTGCCTAAATATTACTCAGACGACAATTTAAGTATTGAAACCCTGCATCCCTTTCTTACTTTGTGCCTCTCTTTCTCCATCTGTAAAATAAGCCAACAAAAATGACCTCATCTGCAAAGCTCTTTGAGACCGACTGATGAAGAATGGACTCAACAGGTCCGTGCTGCTCCCCAAGGCTCTAGGTGGGTTTTCTAGAAGCACGTCTGGGGTTTAGATGCCTGACTTTAGCTGCCCATCAATAAAGAAGGGGTGCTGTGGGAAATTATTTCCTCCATGAATTGCTCTTAAGAGCAGCCTGGCAGCCTTTCTACCAGCAAATGCCAAATTGCTGTTGTTTCTTGGGGGCTATGAGAGCTAGGGAACAATTTCCTGAACGTCAGCCAGGAAGGTTAAGTCCAGGTGGAGCAGGGAGAAGGAAATTAAGAGTCTGGGGCACATAAAGCCTTACAAGAAAGGACAGATGGAAGAGAGGCCCTAGGAATAGTGAAGACTTACAAGAAGGCAAAAAATAACTTGTGAAAAATAACTTGTAAAGTACTACCAAGTGAGGCTGGATTTATGATTCTTCATAAAGGGTGTGCAGATTTTTTGGAGCTGGCTGGCTGCAGAGTCATATAATTCCAGCAGCCTGTGAGTGTTCAAAATGATCCCTGTGGCTAACAGTCCACAGGTAGAAACTTGTCCACATCCTTTCAAACAAAGGCATATGCAAATCCCAATTTCTTTGCAATAAAGTTTCAAAGCAAGGGGAGAACCTAAACCAGACAATTTATTTATTTTCTTGCCTTTTTTTTTTTTTCCCCAGACAAGAACAAACAGTGTTGGTTTTGTCCTTCCAGATCAAACCTGGAGAGTTTATGAGCAAAGCCTTACTCTTCTGGCAACCAGGCTGTTAAACTCATTGAAGGATTTGGAGAAACCAGACTACTCGCCCCTGGCTTTGTGCTATTAAAACTGTTTATTACAGCGAGCCAAGAGCCACGCAACAGCTCTTTCACAGTGAAGAAATCCCAAGGGGAGAAAGTGCGCTTCTCGTGTTTACTGCGGGTAGCTAGGTGAGGTCAGGTTTTCAGCAGTGTGTGGGACTGCTCACACCCAGTTTATCATCAAAGCGAAAAGCATGTGCCTGGTTTCCATTATTTATAGCAGGGTAGATAATAGAGGCTGATTATCTCACGGGCAAACACACGGCTTTCCCAATGGTGATGACAGGGCCCTGAGTCTTCCATTTGTCATAAGCATAGTCTCAGAAAAATCAGAAGCTAACTCAAAATGAGGCAAATGGGATTCCAGCTCTCTCTTCTCCATCCAGCACAGCTCTGACTTTCTCAGAAGCAACTGCATTTATCAGGAAAGTGAGCAACATTCTATGATTCTAAGTAGAGACTTCAGCCCTACATGCAAAGAGAGCAAAAGCAAAGGAAAAAAAATACTCATTGCACGCTTCATTATCTGTAGTAACACCTTAAATTCCCACTGATCTCTCCTGTAACTCATTAGTAGCAAATTAATTATTAGCAGTTATTTGACAGTAATTCACAAGGCAGCTGTGAAGCAGAATGTAAAAAAGGTTTGGTAGGTTCAGGAACAATCGAAATGTGATAATCATTACCAGAAACCAAGCTTACAGCTTTAGCTATATTGGAGTGGCAAACGATTATGTTTTACAAAATAAATTACTACTCTGTACACTGCAAATATTTTCCACGACACTTTCAATACGTGCACAACTTGACACAGCATTTTTAACATCATAAAAGCTTGCTCAGAGCAGATTTAATGAGGAGATCGAAAAAAATAGAAAGTATTGACAATGGCTCCCTAGCAACTGTCACTGATGTTATTTGACATGTAGTAACTGAGAATACCTGCTTATAATTGAAAAATAAGCAGGGCCATGAAGCTTTTAGAGTTATGTGAAACCCAGCAGTCTGGAGTACAGTGATTTCCTTTTTTTTTTTTCTCTATTCCCCACTTTAGAATCATTAATACAGACGCCACAAAACTTTACCTGAGCTAAACACAAGCCAGAGTTGATGGTTAAGTTCACTGCCAACTGGCCCCAGTTTGTATGAATAATCTCCAAAACGCAATGAATCCCAGGACAAA
>WEIS01078682.1:1438-11881 GCA_013389965.1 Todus mexicanus | reverse complement strand
GTCCCCTTCTCTGGAGGCTTTCAGAATCTGCGTAAATGCATTCCTGCACAACCTGCTGGAGGTGAACCTGCTTCAGCAGGGGAGTTGTACTGGACGAGCTCCAGAGGTCACTTCCAACCCTCACCATTCTGTGATTGTGTGATCCTTTTTCTTCTTTTTTCATGCAGTTACCATTGGGGTTTTTTAACAAGTGATTCACAAAATTGCTTATGTGCTGCCCTGCATTTATTTCATCCTCTCTCCTAACTCAGCAAAGAAAGGTGAAAGGCAGTGAAGCAATGAAAAGTAGCTGTAATAAACCTTTCATAATTTTTTACCTTTTCTACTGTAGATTTTTTTTGTTTTGTCATGTTGAGGAAGCATTTTCTTTATCTTACTCCAAAAAAGTGCATGTGTCAGGATTAATTTCTTTTTGGAATCTATTTTCTGGGCTCTGTTGGGCTGTGGAACCGATTTCACCACAGCAGGAAGCAGAATGCCACCTCTAGCCCTGCTGCCAGGCAGGCACTGAAGACCGTTTTTAAAGCTGATGCCTGTAGGAAAATAACACAGCTGCTCCCCAGAAGATAGCGAACAGTGAGAAATAATGGGTCTTCTGTACTAGCTCAAAACTAAAAACACGTAGACAAATGAGAGTCTTTTAATGGGAGCATCAATATATCAATCCAGGAGGTAAAACTGGAAAGGCTGATTGAAGTCATGGCAGAGTTTGGCTTTTTATTTGAGTCTGAATAATCTTCTCTGGTTTAGAAAAAAAGCCTAAATGAAAAGATTTTGTAGATACTTTTTTTTTTTTTAAAGCACATAACCAGGTTGAGTAACTGACTCATAATTTAATAGTAAAAGACTTAGAAAAGAAATAACTGTGAACTTTTGGGTTATGTTTCGAAGGCTATCTGGCACTGAGCAAACTCAGTAGTGTGCAAGCTCCAGAGTGGTGGACTCTGGGCTAATATGGTTGTGTGACCAAACATCTGGCAGTAGAGGTTAAGAAATGACTTGTAATTAAGCAGGTATATGCTTCTTGAGAGTTCAGCGCTATGATCCTTTATTACACTTCTGCAGGTGAAACCAGCTCTCTCTGAGCTAAGGATCACAGTGAGAAATGTCAGATGTTGACCTGTTGATAGTGAACGGCATGCAGCTCTGTAGAAATTGGCACCACTGATATTTCAGTAGCATACTTAACCAGCTGGTGAGTATCCAAGAGAAAAGTACCGACTAGCTGTGCTACTGAGTCGGTAGCTACTTCAGCTACTGGTGTGGTGAGTGAGACACTGTGGATGTCTTGTGTGTGGAGAAAATATGACCCTTAAAGCAGTAGCTGCCAAGAAGCTCTTAAGCTCTTGAATCGAGAGCAGTGTTGTCCATGAGCTTGGGCAGGAGGAAGCTGATGGGAGAGCAGCTACCTGATCAGTGCATGCCCAGGTGTTTCCTCCTTCATCATGTGCCTCTCTAAGTACCACCCATCCAACTCTCACCATGGAGCTTGACCTCAAGCCATGAGAAACTTCAGCAGACATCTCTGAGCGTGTAAGTACTCCCACTTTCCATACTGGGAAGAGCAGGTAAAGACAGAAGGAGGAAGGACATTCTGTAGGTGACACCATGGGGCATTCTAAGATCATTCTATTTTTTTTTTTCCTCTCCCTTTTTCTCACATCTTTGTTCGTAAAACCCGTGCACATCTACAAACACAAGATCACCCCATGTCTGAGAGGATCAGCGATTGTGGGCTTGGGGGAGGGACAGCTGAAAGTTTTTAAAACATCATTTACTTAACAAGATAAATATGTTTGTCTAAGAAAAATGGAAACCAGAAAATTATATCAAACCAAGAGCAAACATTTATCCAAAGATTGCTAAAAACATCAAGCAACTAGGTTACTGCTGATTGAAATTCATCTTTGTGTTGCTGGTATAAACTAAGAACTGATTGGTAACTTAGGTTATAATTTCTGGTTGTGTACAAATATTTTGGAAAAAGCATGCAATAATTACATGTAGGTCACTGCGATGCCACAGGATATTAGGCTAAAGTATCTTGTGTGAGTCAATGAAGCTTTCAAGTGTAAAAATAGGGCAAATTTCTCACATCCCCCCTCTATACAGCCCAGGCAAACTTCCAAATAGCAGTTTTATGTACCAAAATTATGTACTCTTTTCTAGCAAATTAAATTCACAAATGGGCATGAATTAATGCCATCCTTTTTTTTCAGATTTAGTTACCCTTCAAAGGAACTCCTGTAAACTGACTTCTTCATTTTAATTGTTTTAATTATGTGTTATGATGCACATTTAAAAAATATTTTTCTTTCTGTAAAACTTTAATACCGCCCCTTTTGAAGACAAGAACGTTGATTTCCAAAAGAGTAGCTGTATAAAAATATGAACTTTTGTATAATGAAAACTTTATGTACTGTGTTAGATTTTGCATGTGTGACAACAAATTTTATACTTAATCCTGCAGCTGAATCACCTTTAGCAACAAGAGATTTTGAAATAAATACTGACATCAGGTTGAGTCAACAGGACTTCGCTTTATCCAAACAGACCAAAACCTGTAGCTGGGTTAATCTGGACAATTCTTTAGGTCCAGGCACTCCCTTTGGCCTAACTTTAAAATATGCCGTGATATATCATGTTGCTTCTTTTAATTCTGTCTTTGAAGCAAGCCTCTTAAGCTAAATAAAGAAATCGTACATAGATTACTCTGTGGCGTGTTTAAATGAGATGCCTTTTTTTAAGAAAGTTCCAATTTGTCTTTGGGAAAAATTGGGGAAGATCAGGCCTCTATGGCAAGGCTGTGATCTAACTGTATGGAAACAGACCATACACTTCCCTGGCTGCCCCTCTCTCGTTTGGAGAAATAACACTTTCCCAAACTATGAGCTAAATGTGATAGTACAGGAAAAAAGACATTGCATTACTTGTCATCTTGTTCCCTGTGTGAACACGTTGTCCTGTTACTCCTGAAGAAATCAGGAGATTGAGCTCACGTGGTTTTGAAAGTCTCATTTGCTCATTACTGAAGAAGAGAGTAATGATTAACAGACTAACAAGTCTGTTGAGCTGAGCTGAAGATGGGCAGTCCTCAGTGCTGGTAGCACTGGGCGGTCGGTGAGTCTGCAGGCTCTTCAGCTGGAGCCCCATGCACAGTCTGCCGGGGACCAGGATCAGCACGGCGTCAAAGCTGCTGTTTCTCCTTCGTCATGCCTATTACAGCAAGAAGCTTGGTGGTAGAAAGAAATTAGTCTCTTTGTTCTTGCTTTTGGAAATTGCCAAAACAGTAGTTACAATCTTGACATGAATTACTGGAAATACTAAGGGCATCTCATGCTCAAACCCAAAAGTATGTTATTTGTTAGGATTTTTTGTCTTTAATGACACAAACCTGGCCCCACTCCCAGGAGCATTTTGGCTCCCTACCCGTAAGCAATGCTCTGGCAGCGGGAGCGTGCTGGGAGGAGGGCTGTGTGGTCAGGACCAGCGGCAGCACGCCGGGAGATGCGTTGCCCGGACAAGGGTGGTCTGGCACACTACACAGGATGGGACCCAAACCTGCCTTGCTACACATGTGCACCACTGGGTGTCCAGCCCCTCAGGAATGCTTGTACTTGTTTTAAAAAGGTGGTTTACAGTAGTAACACCTTTGCAATTAACCTTCAGGAGTGTCTTATGTAAATACCAAGCAGTCTGGAATATGTGCTGCAGTAGCTGTGCATTACCTTATGCACATTAGGTTCTTGTGTGTGCATCTTAGTTACAGGTTCCCTTGCACGTTTTTATTTCACAGCATTAGTCTTGCTGTATTTTATTACTGGCACAGTGAAAATACAATTTATCTGTTCTGTCCTTTGATCAGGAATTGACAGAATTGAGAAGCTATCAGGCTGAGAGTGCAGGGAAAAGTAGGAAAATAAAACATGAGAGAAATTCTAATCTACTCCATGCCTAGCTAGGCAGGCAGGAGTCGGTTTGGGTGGAAATGTCAGTGCAGTAGGGGATTAAAAAAACAACCCAGAACTATATTGAGTGATTGTAATTGTACTGTAAGTGAATTGTTGAGATGAATCAGAGATGTCATAACTTTATACTGATATCCTTTAAGGAGTTGCTCAGCATAGTGGTAACAGCTACACCAAGTCTCAGCTCTCCTTGCCAGCTGTGCTTTCTGGACTTGAGGTGTGAGTTCAGGTCAACTTTAGACGTTTTGAGCAGAAATGTTTTTCAACCTCTGCTACCTGATAGGAAAACTGCAAGAAAGCACCAAGTCATAGGTTAGAGACTCCACTCTGTATCATATGTGACCTTGCAGCCCCATTTTGTGGCCAGCAGTCAGTAGGTGAGTTGAGCATCAGGTCCTTCCTAAGGTAAGCCAAGGCAGCCCTTCCAGAGCTGCAGTGGCACCTACAGCTGAGCTGCAGGTGATCTCCAGTGGATACTGTGGACAGATGTAGTGCAGGACTGGGAAGACACCCAATTTTTTGCTTGCTTGCTGGCATCTACTTCTAGGGATGGAAGGGAAAGCCAATGTTTAGTTTGTTCATTTCCAAACCATCAGCACAGTGGTTGCTTAAGTATCAGGAGTGATGGTTTTTGCTCACAGCAGGAAGGCGGCTTCTTTGGCCTTGCTGTAATTACCTGGACAGTGAACTGTGCCCACATTTAAAGTGGAAATTTGTTTGAAATGTCAGTCTTCACTTAGGTGGTGTTTGTGCCTGGATGTACCAGGGAAGAATGTACTCGCAAGTTAATTGACATGATAATGAGATGTTTATGCATTGCTCTGGAGCTTGCAGATATGGTTTTGTTCCATTTCCTAAACAGAGGGGATGTTAGCTGGAATTTAATAACATTCTTGCACTGGAAGAATACCACTGAGTTAATTAAATCATTGTGGGATGAGTTTCAATTCTCTGTGCTCTAGATTTATGGTCTCCTTATTGCTCTCAAATTCTTATTGTATTATTCTTTCTCCTAATAGGAGAAAGAATTACTGTGATTTTGTTTAATTAATGTAAATACCTTCAATCTTGTCTTCAGCCTGGCTGTAATCTGAGCATCATTTACAAAACTTACACAAAAGTGGGTTTCATCTGGCCTTGTTAAAAGGCAAGCCAGCACCAAGTCATGAAAGCTACATGTTAGGTTTCTCCGTTCCCATCGGGAGTGCTTTTTCTCTCCAGTGGTAGACCTTGCTGCTGCCAGGGTTACTGGAGCTGGTTTCTCCTGATGCATTTTGGGAAGCAACAGAGTTGGAAATGTCTTTGTTATGCTTCATGCTATAAGTATTTGTTTTTTCTCCTGTTGCTTAGGGGGAAATGAGTAGCACTCAGAAGCAAAATGGATTGACTGTCAGCTGGGAGTTTAGATGTGAGATCCCATGTTGAGCACAGGATGTTTCTAGGGAACGTGGATAAAGCAACTTTGTCTCAGCAGATTTATTACCAGTGAAATTTCATTAACAGCAAAGCAAAAACTGTTCTGCAGATTTTTATGAAGGAAAGGGGTGGAAAGTGGGAGAGACCTTTAAAAGATGCTTTTGTTTCTCATTAAACAGGTACCACTTTAAAGCAGCTAGGTCTTTCCAGCCACCTCTTCTGTCTGCCTAGATCTCTTACCTGGCCAGAGTGAGGAGCCGCTGTGCTTTGTCAGGATATTTAGATACGGATTGTGTGGACACTGCTTTTACCCTGCACACCCCCAGCGTCATGGTATGCACTGCCCATCCAGACATAGGAACATCATCCCCACCTGTTCCTCACACCTGCCAAATGGCACAGGCCATTACAGGGGGCAGCATCAGGCTTGCTGAAGCACGCTCAGCAGCCACAGAGGGCTCAAGTGTGAGAAAACACTTCCAATGCTGGGAGTAACATCTGTGCCCTGCAGTCGCAGGGGAAGGTTGACTGCCTCTCTGCATGGTGACATTGCACATGCTCCTCCTCTTGTCTTTCAGGCTTACCTTTCAAAATCACATTTCCCTACTATCCTCGCCAGAATAAGTAACAGGAATAGGAACAAGCCATCCCTAAGGAAAAAAAAATGCCTAAAACCCCCCTGAAAAACAAATGAGTTGCAAAGCACTGTGGAAAAGAGTATTCTAAGCTAAACGACAACATCCTGGTAGTAAAACACCAGGATTTAATTTTACAGACATTTTGCCCTCCGGCTTCCATGAGTCATTTTTAGCTTGTCCTTGCACGCAAACTGTTAAAAGCAGCTAATTGTTCTGAGGTAACTTGCTTGTCATACTGTTACTGGTCACGCTTTTTTTCCCTATTGCTTACTAAAATCCACTGAAAGCAAGCCAACCACAGTATTGCCAAACCTTATAAATAGCTTTACAGGTGTTTGCAGCAATTCCCGTTTCCCAAGTACTCAGTTAGGTAGAACAAGGTATAGACGGAATCTTTGATAAGCATCAGGTATCAGGTACACAGTTTTAGCATTGAAAAATACCTGTCGTGCTTCAGTTTCCGAACACTCTTTGCTGAGTTGACCAAAACTGCAGAGTACTGTTATATTTAAGTGTTTCAAGTACCTCTGCGTGTGTGCATGTATATATATAAATACATATAGAAGATCACAATATCACTTGCAATACTGCCACGTGCCTTGTAATGGATGTAAGGATCAGCTTGAAAAGAGCTAGACTTTTAAATATATAAGGATCACCCTCCTTTAGGCAAAGAACTGAAAGCTACTTGACAACGTCTAGTCATGCAAATAAACCCTAGTATTTTATATTCTCTAAATAGTTTTCTGCATTATGTACTGGTTTGTTTTATGGATTTTTTTCACAACTGACCTTTGCAATTTTTTCTTTAACAAAGTAGCTTGGCAAAGCTTTGTAAAGCTGGTCCAAGTGAGGCTGAGCCTTGCCTCTTGTGTTACAGCCTTGTCAAACGAGCATCCTCTGATAGGTAGACTCAAATAATGTCTGGCTGGAAAATGTCCTTGCTAGGCTTGAAGCTAATATTCTACTTGTATCATTGAAAAGGTCCTAAATATATTTGATAACCTGCTATTAATTTCTCCTTTTTTCTGCTTCATGAGAGGTGGCAAGGCTGGGTTTTACTCCTGAATATGGATCCAGTCAATGTTTAGAATGGCTTGAGTTGAAAGGCTCTTAAAGTTTAAATTCAACCCTCCTTGTGACAGGCAGGGACACCTCCCACTAGACCAGGTTACTCAAAGCCCCATCCAGCCTGGTCTTAAACACTTCCAGGGATGAGGCATCTGCAACTTCTCTGGGCAGCCTGTTCCATCATCTCACCACCCTCATAGTAAAGAATTTCTTAATATCTGATCTAAGTCTACCCTGCTCTAGTTGAACACCGTTACCCCTTGTCTTGTCACCACAAATCCAAATCTTGCATCATCTGCAAAGAGAGGCTGTCATTCCAAGGGGAGCAGAGTGCTTGTCAGCGGGGGGGACAGAGTAGCACCACATTCATAGTGTGGCACATTTCTTAATATTTTCTAGAATATTAATAAGAAGCAAAAATCAGGAGGCAGCCAGCTATATTTGTTGAAATGTATCCTCAGTGTAATTTCCCTTTGGTCTCAGTGAACATTTAGTTCTGAATTACACTGCATGCAAGTTTCAAATGAGCATTTGCTTACAGACTAATTAAGCATAGCTTAGAGCAGTAGTTAATTGCAGCATATCAAGAAATACAGAGGAACTTCAAGCTGATCTGTCTAAGAAGAAATTAACTTCATGCTCTGCCCAAGGTTGCGCTAGCTGCTATGGAAGGTTTCATTACTGCTTACCCTCTCATGTACATGGAATAGCACTTGGGAAATCTCCAGAAGTCACTTTTTGTCCAAGAGAAACCTTTAGGATTTAAACTATAGCAGGAAATTCTGCAAGAAGTGAGGCAGGGCAAGGACATGATAGAGTCTTTCAGTGGGTTTGCTTGTGGAGCAGGTGCAGGCTTTGAGCGTCTCTAGCAGTTCATCCATCGAACACATGTCCAAATGGGTCTTAAGTTGAAAGGCTGCTGTGTTAATGCATAGCGATGAAAATGAAAGAGCTGAATGAACTTTATAGAAAGCTCTCTGTACCTTACTTTTATCCATTAAATAAATAAATAACCTAGTAGTTCTGAAGATGGTGAAATAAATTTTACAGCACTGTAAACATGCTCACATCAGTTTCTCCTCTTTGCTTCTTTCTCAAGCCCTCCCTAACATGCCACTGTAAAGCTGTGGTGGTGAACTGGTTCTTGTCTAGCAGTATGGTTGAGTATGATGTGTGTGCCAAGGGTTTGTTTCACCCCTAAGCCTGAGTCTTGGAACTGCTAATCACCCTACGTTCAAATTGCAGCCATTAAGGAATGGGAGACACTAATAAAATTCAGGCAATATCTGAGTATGAGGACTGATAGTATGTAAAGGAATTAGTTGCTTTTATTTGTGGACTGTTTTGTTACTCTGTTTTGAAATGTAGGGAAGTAGAAACCAATTTTTTGTTTTCTCTTAAATTGTGTGACAATATTTAAATAGAATTTCAAACCAGTAAGGTCTCACTGAGTTCAAGAAATGCATTAGAGATACTTGAAGAGAAGTTACTTAAAGTCTGAGTTGATAGTAGTTCAAATGGCTTGGCTTAGACTTGCGTGTCAGTGCAGAATCTGACCCTGATATGAAAGGACTTCTTCCATTATTTGTGTACAAACCCACTTCTGTTGGTGCAAAACTTTCCCAAGGCCAGTTTTCCTGCAGCGACGGACCAGATCTTTTGAAAGGTTTTTGAAGAGTATTTCTTTATGCTGAGCAGTTTTCCTTTTTCACTACAGCCTTAGTAAAGTATGTTGGGAAGGCTGTATTTGACTTTGCATAACATGGCTCCAAGTTAGATTTGTATGCGGCAGCTGAGCTACCAGTGTATAGAATTGTGTCTGCATTGATTGCATACTGAATTATTAAAGATGTGCACTAATGCAAGACAAACCTGGAGGCCTTTACCTACAGCAGACAAGCAGTAGGAGTGGCCGTGTTTTTCATACTGCCTGCTATGCAGTGGCATTTTTGTTCTGCTGCTGGAAAGTGGCATGTAAACTAACAAACATACCCAGCATAGTTGTTTTTCCCAGGTATGTGCAGCCCTTTCTCCAATCTCAGCTTGCAAGAAGTGGAGATGAAAATCTTTAACTTTGGAGGAGGATACTGGGATTTCTTGCTGAAGATAATCTTCACCTTATTGTGTCTGACTTGGCTTTGTGAATGTTCGTATTAGTGGTTGGCGCAAAGTCAATGTACAAGTCACATGTAATTTCTGACACAGAGTTGGGTTTAATCACCTGTAGGTAGATACGGTAGCCCCAGTCTTTACTGTCGTGCTGCTTGCGGACCTCTTCAGGTAGCTGCTTGCTTCATGTTAAAAACAACTTAATAGCAGCAAGTGCTATTTGGATGCAGCTGTGGAAGGTGCTGCATTCTACATTTTGGTTGATTAACCTCACATATGACCAAGGGACCTTTGCATACTCACTGCTCCTCCTCACCCAAAAGTTATGTCACTACATGCAGGGACAGAAACTGCTTTACAGAATTGTATCTGATTGCCTTTAAATTTATTCCATAGTAAAACTCAAACAAAACTTCCTAACAAATACCAAATACTGAGCAAATCTTGGGTGATACTTCTTTACATTTCCTGGTCTCTTTATCATTATATGTAGTATTAGGCAACCACTTATTGTAGTTTTTCACAGTGTCAGGAAATGTGATCACATTTTAAACAGCCTTACAGTGGGAATTATTTCTGTGAACTATGGTTATACAAAAGTTAAATCTCCCATTTGGGTTGCTTGTTTGGGTATCTCCAGTCAATAGTGAGACATAGGAGTAGCTTTTGAGTACATTCATGCCATCTTAGGGTGGCAAAACTATAGCAGATGAGAAATTGCACTGAAGTGCCTCTTTCTCTTTCCACTGACCACAGTGGGAACCTGAATGATTAGTGCAAACTAGATGTGCTATGACTGAGATGGCTGGTGACAGCTAAAATGACAACCTCTTCTGTGTTGTTTGGGTGGACTGCAAACCAAACCAGGGAGTGATCTACGATGGAGAAAATCCTTTCCTTTCCCTAAGTTACCGAGCTGTTTTATTAGGAGCAAATCTGGCCTGAGTAGGAAATTTTTGTTGACTGTTTGCCTGAATGGCCAACCTCCTCATCAGTTACTCCTCCTGGAAGAAACAGCAGAGTTTGTTTTTCTGGAGAGATGCTGGCAGCTGCAGGGCTGTTTTGGTTTTGCTCTTTTTCCATCATCTGTTAAGGGCCTTTGAAAAACAATCCGTTTCTAACCACATTCTTATTGTGCAGATTAAAGTCAGTGCTTTTCCACGTGTCTTCTTAGTGTTTTAACTTCAGTATGCAGTGTTCAGACATGTGAGGTAGCCGTTTTCAGTAAATGACAATATATA
>WEIS01078680.1:32695-47438 GCA_013389965.1 Todus mexicanus | reverse complement strand
CTCATAAGACTTATTCTCAAGAAACATGGGAGCTGAATGACAGGAGTTGGGCATCTCACGTACCAGCCTCATTGCCAGCGGAGTCTGGGTGGGACACGCATAGTCTCATTATGGGGAGATTAACGTTGAACGAGTTGGCTGAGAAAATGTGTTTGAGTGATGCTGAAGTGAAGAGAGCAAGTGAATTCCCAAAACATTTGGATCTTCCTGTTGTCACTGGGTTTTACTCTTCTGCAATCAAAATGAGCACAAAGTAACATGTGTTCTGCAAGGTTTTTATTTTCCTTGACATTCCTCCTTTCCTGAAGGGATGAGCATTATGGTCTACACACAGGCAAAAAGTAAATTTTCACAGGTCCATTGGCAGAGGAGGTTTGCTCTTGTGGAGTCAAGACACTGGGCTTAACTGTCCCTTCCCCACTTAGCGACAGTGTCCCGGTCTGGAATATCTGCAACTGGGGAGAAAACAAGATTAGCAAATACCTTTGAATAACAACAAAAATCTTTTAGAGTCTCTAATCTCTGGACACGCAGCCACAAAACTCTCCCAGCACATCCTTGGCTCAAGCCCGAATGTTCATTCAGCGCACGAAGGAAGGGATCATTTTGCAATCTAAGGAGAGGTGGTGGGAAAACTGGAGGGAGAAGTGAAGCTACCGGCAGGTCTGAAGAACAGGTTGATAAATATTTCTGCTGTGAAAGAAGGAAGTAAGACATTACAAGAATAGAGACGTGTCTGTGAGAAGTTAGGCAGGGTTTAAAGGGGAAGCTGAAAAACTTGAGCTTGGTGCTGCAGAGGAGAAGGTTCCTTTTGAGAGAGATGCGAGAAAAGGGTGAAAATATGATAGAGGAGGAAGAGGGGCAAACCCTGAGGTTACAAATCAAGCAGAGCTGTGCTCGAGGGAGCGAGAGGGGGAGGCTTGGGGACCTTTGCACAGAAAAACGTGTCGTCGGGTGCAAAAACATGTCACCTGCCCAGCCAGTCATGACGCCCGGCAGGACCGTATCATGGTCTTGCTGCTCTGACCCCAAGCAACTGCTTGCAGTGTGGCTCTGCCAGTGCCAAGGACCATGCTCAGGCTGGAAAGAGCCTCTCTGCTGGGAGCAGGGCTGGATGCATGCACAGCAGCCTCTCGCACCTGCACGGCATGGGGGAAATTCATCCTCCTCCCTCCCTGCCTCCCTCCCTCCCTCCCTCCCTTTCTATCATCCGAACCTCCTATTAAGAAAGATCCCGACAACACCATTAAAATGTCTTGCGTCGATTGAAAACTCATTGTTCGCTAAAAGCTAATCAAAGCGCGGGTAAACACAATGGCCCCCGTTCCCCCCCAGCCTGACGTTTCATTTACACAAGAGCTCGCGCGGTCGCACCGGCGCGCTGCCATGCAGCCGTCAAGCATTGATTGTGCTATTCAGCAGGATGGCTCAATAATTACAGCCCCGGATCTCCAAACCACACCAAAGAGCAGGCTTACCACTGCTAGCCTTTGTTACTAATTGTCCTTCAGGATACTTGAGATGAATTACCGTGGCTTACATTTTCCTGGGTTTTGCCTTTCTCTTCTATTGGGTTATAAAAAATAAATAAAGAAAGAAAGAAAAGAGAGAAATCTTTCCACTTAGCGGAGCTGGACGGATCAGACAAGTGTAGCGTTGGCCGTTGACAGCACTTCATAAGAAACCCCCCTGACTGCAGACTGTCTCATTGGTATGTTCAGCTTGACACGTCGGATTGATTTTTGATTGTTTTACAAAGCTCGGCTTGTGCATGTTTTCATTATCAAGGCCAGGCAGTTTTCATACTAACACTTAGAAAATGTTAGAGCTATTAATATGATTTGATATCATCTGGACTGCATCTAATTGTAACAAGTAATCCGACAAATTAAGCCTCTTTCACCAAAGCTCTCCAAAATGGATTGCACTTCTGATTATTCTTTTGGTTTGGTTTGTTTGGGGGCGCTTGAAACAGTAGCAAAAATTATTTTAGTTCAAACTTTTTTAATCCTTCTGGTTGTGGAGACAGAATTAGAGCGGAAAGTTTTAAATCCAAGGCAGGCGAATGTGATCAGTGCTGAATCCACGCTTATTCCCAGCAACTTCATTGGGAACTGGATTGACTCCTGTACAAACTGTGTCAGGCTGTGGTTGAGGAGGTGATGGCACACTCAGGGAAAGGTCACTGTCAAACCTTTCCCACACAAACAGAGTGGTTGGATCGATGCTTATCCTTTATTTATTAAATCTGTGGTCCCAAACCATCTCTGTAGTTCCCACCGTGATCTCATTTCCCATGCCCAGTCTCCAGGCTCTGATCCACCTTTCCCCGTGCTCTTTCTCAGCGTTCTCCAGCAATGGCTCTTCATCATAAGCCTCTCTGGTCCTCCAGAAACCCAGAAAGGAGCTGTGATGTTGCTTGTTCTTTCCCATACAATTGTTGTACTCCTGTTGGTGACCCCAATGAGAGTTTTTGGCCAGCAGTGACCTGGAGCTGATCTGAACTTCCCCAGAAATTTAGGAGGAACTTTCCCTCCTCCTAAAAGAGATTGAAGCCACGGGTTATGGTTGAGTAACGTGTCTGCTGTGGGTAGCTGGCCCACACAGAGAATAAGCTCCTTCTGCTCGTCCTATTTAGCAGCTACCCCTTGGAAAAAATCCTGCCTGTGCTGCCTCTGCCTTTTCTCATACACAGTATGTGAAAAGGACGAGCGAAACCATCAAAGCTGAATTTTAGAAGGAGGAGGCCCACAGCCCATATGTGAAACTGGGGCTGGTTTTTGCTCCCTCATTCGCTTTATGCCTGCACACAACCAGTGCGATCACCCACTTGGGAGCCAAGCAGCGCGCTCACTGGGCATCCTCTATTTCCCAAGATTGTCCTTTTTTTTTTTTTCTCCAATCACAGGAGAAAAAGAAAATCCTTTCCTGTTGCTTTTCCTCCTGTAAATGAAAACTTAATATTCCTTGGTGCTACACATCATTTTTTTGAACCCGAGCTGTGATTTATCCCAGTTCCCACCAGCTGGGTAGGGGCTGGGAATTTCCACTTGTGAACAAATGCCCATCTTGGTTTTCTTTTTATAGAAAAGCGTGGCCCTAAATAGTGCATAAGCTCTCTCCTGCG
This sequence comes from Todus mexicanus, assembly GCA_013389965.1. Lineage (NCBI taxonomy): Eukaryota > Metazoa > Chordata > Aves > Coraciiformes > Todidae > Todus > Todus mexicanus. The sequence continues at coordinate 44,311 of WEIS01078680.1, read as the reverse complement.
ACTCTGCACCCTCTTCATAACCCTTCCACTCGAACAAAGTGATTGTCTGCACTGAAATCGCTTCACTGAGATGATTAAATTAGTTCCTACATGCCAGAGATGTACAGAGGTCTTGACATTTATATTTGGGTACTAGAGTCTGACATTCAAATGCATTCGTGTTTGAAAACAGCGTAATTTAAAAAGTAGCATAAAATCCATTAGTATAATAGGGGGAGAGGGCGACGCTTTAATTTGTTTGGGGCTGTGGAAAAATGATCATTTCCAGGGGCTGCAGCAAGGGCAGATCTGTGCTGGCAGCGGAGACGTGCTCTCCCCAGCATCCCCCAGACACGCCAGCTCCCCTGGGCTGGGCTGAAATCTTAAACCCACCGAAACCAGGGGAAAATCAGCCTTGGTCTGCCCATGGCTGAGTTGTCTCTGTTTGCAATAGGTTTATTTTGGCACGATGCTATTTTGGAGTCTTCACAGTGTACCTGCGGCTGGGGTGTCAAACCAGCAAGTCCACATGGGTTAAATCAGCAAAAAGGCAAAACAAACAATTAATTATATTCTCTGAGATCCCAGCAAGAGAAAAGCGATAACACCTTGGCAGAGAGCTTATTCCAGATTCACCCGGCACTCCTATAAAAAGAACCTGACCCGAGATGAAGTTCCATATTATTTAGTGAGGATGCTGTAGGCTGTTGATTGCCATTGGTTTGAAATTAAAATTATATGGGTTTTTTAGATTATTTTTTGGCCCAATTATACACTTACTAAACATGTATATTAAAGACAACTATCCCACTGTTTCAGCATGGCTTGGCTACCCCAGCAGACTCTCTCTTTTGCCTGGAAATAGGATTTTTGACTTGTACGCTGAGCAGTATCGCCACTTTTCGATGTTCTTTTGAACGAGTGAGTGCAAACAACGTCATTCCGTTTGCAGAAGCGGTTTCATTCGTGATGTGACATCAGCATCTGGTACCTAAAGGAAACATTCTTCAACTAAAATTAAAACCAAAACTCTGACTGATACATTCCCGAGAGCGAATTCCCCGCTAATCCAGCAGCGAAGCAACCCAGGAGTTTCATTCTTTTTGCATCAAAACATAACTCTGGGTTGGGATATTCAGGTTTTTCCCAGGATGTCCTTAAACTTTAAGGGGAAAAAAAAAAAAAAGAACTTTCAAGATCTAGGCTGGAGCGCGTGAATGCGCAGGAGCCATTGGAAAGGAAGAAGGAGCCTGTGACAACCGTGCGTGGCCGCATTTTGCTGGCGTGTGTCTGCACATATTTATTATTCTCATCTGCAATATTGATGACCGAGGAGCGGTCCCACTGCACATGCGTCTTTCTCGCCGCATCCCTTTCCCTTGGCTTGCGCCGCTGAGAAAAAAAACAACAACGCTTGGGGTGTTTGGTTTTGTTGTTGTTGCTGTTTCGTTTTTAAGCAGTGAGCGAAACGCCCCGATGTTTAGTGCCAGGTCAGTTTTCCCAGGTGGGGAAAAAAATAAGAAGAGGAAAAAAGAAAGGAAATTATCAAATGAAAACAGCAAAGAGAGGAATCGGGGCGGGCCGTAACGAGCAGGGCTGGGAGAAGTTGTTTTGGTTGTCAGGAGCAGGTCAGTAGAGGGGAATATATCATGAGTGCTAAATATGAGGATTTTATTATGCAGAGGAACCCTCATTTTAAAGGGACGAGATAAAACCGCAGTCAGGATCAGGATTAGCCTTTAAAATAGTGAAAATTATTCACATGGTCAGGACCACTGATTTCTCAACAAAATACAACAACTTATAGTTAATTGGGAAAAACCTGGCAGGAGAATAAGTGTGGCTCTCCATATGTGTAGATAGGTGTGTGTCCATATCCACAATACACGTATTTATTATGCACGTGCTGGGGTGCGTATGTGAGCGTGTGGATGTATGATAAGAATAATGAGCTATAACCAAAATGAGGGGACAATTATTCCGATCTTTTGTAACCCATCTTGGCTCTGCGAATTATCATTCGGAGTGGTCTGAAAACAGGAAACTAAGCATAATAGACTATAGGGGAGGCATATTTAAAAAATAAATTAAGGAATAAAATGCCCAGAGACAGAATGCCATGGTTTGTTATGTCATTCCCCGCCTGCCTTTCTTCAAGAGAGAGGTTTCAAATTAAACTCAAAGAGTCTACTTCTAAATAAACAATGAAAATTGAAAATAGGCTTCCTTGTTAAAATATATATCTCTGTATTTCTTTTTCTTTTTTTTTTTTAAAAGTACTGTGCAATGGTAGAAAAAGAAAAAAGAAATGAAAAAGGAAAAGGAGGGCATTAGGTATTAGGATTCCAAACGGGATAGTACATCTTTAATGATACATATGATAATTAAAGAATACAATAAACACAATTAGCATATGTTTTAAACAGTTTATTAGTGAAGCTTACCATAAAATCAGAATATATAGAGCTCCAGGGTTTGTTGGGATAACAGCTTCTAATCCTTAGAGTCATAAAATCCCTGGCTTGGAAGAAATGGGCATCTTTAAAATGATTGAATCAGCAGGCCTCGAGTGAAAACACACAAATTAGGCAACTCCAGCGGTCGGGCACTGCACGGTGCTGCGAGGAGCGGGGCGCAACCAGCCCCACCACTGCCCCAGCAGCTCTGATGNCTGATTTCAGGGTTGTGTGAGCAGTTGGGATGGGTTTTTTTCTGCTAATGATTAACATATAAGCTCTTTACATTCATCGCCTTACCCTAGAGATAATTCTTCCCTCTATTGTTATTTGTTTGTTTGTTTGTTTGTTTGGAGGGGGCGAGGATGGATTTAATCCTACAGTTCAGATATTTGAGGTTTCTTAAGAGCAGCAGGGAAGGTTTCGAATGAGAGTCGGTGTGGGCTGAAAGGAACGAAGCTCTGCGGAGTTTTGTTTGAAGGGAAGGGGCAAATCATCAACTTTATAATGAATCCTCATCAGACATGATCGCTTCCCAGCTCTGCAGCCAGGGAGAAGAATAGCAGTCAGGCAGTGTTTGAACACATTCTTACGGGGAAATTGGAGTGTTTGGATCCTGAAATTAGATTGAAGATGGCCAAACATCTCCATCAGAATGGGAGCTTCACTAAAATGAAGGCATTTCAAATTTGCTCAGCTCCCAGTCTAATCTGAACAAATTCAATCACGGGTCAGCACAGAGCAAGCGTTTTTGCTTTTCCTGCTGCCTGGCAGAACTGGTGGGCACGGCGCTGCTTTGCATGAAAGAGCCTGCCTGCTAATTTGGGTGGTTGGGAACAAACTCTTCTGAGTCATCTCAAACATGCAAGGAATACCGAAAACACTCACTCTGTGTGCGCTCATGGAGACGTCTACATTTACCCCAAACCTTGGAATTTGTGCTGATATTATCTCCCTAACTTCTGCCTGAGACCTCAAGTCCAGGAGATGGATGCTCTATACAGTAGCCATGCAAATGGAGCATAAAGTCACGTTTTACTCCCTAGATATTAGGTTATTTTTGCCCCATATCAGCCTAAACACAAAAGAAACGAGCTGGAGGAGAAATGAAGGTCCAAAAAGATGAAGTGACTTTCCCAAGGTCAAACAGCAGGACGGTGGCAAAGGCAGGAATATAAACATGAATTATATTGTCACTCTGCTCGAGGAAAAGGTTGAAATGCAGCTCATTTTTTCCCTGTAGTTTAGACCCAGCTTGACGTATCTGACCTCTGCGCAGCTGGCCAAGGTCCATGGAAAGCAATATGAAAAACAGAATTCTCTATCTCCTCTGGGAGAAGAGATGAAGGTAAACTGACTTGTGGCATGGGTAAACTCAACGGCGTTGCCTGGTTTAAGCAAGCCAAGGGGTGAGGCAGGAGGTAGTCAACTGGTTTTTCTATTGTCTCCATTGGCTTGGAGAGAGAAAGAAATTGGCCCAGCAAGTGGAAGGAGGGGAGAAAATGTAACTGCACCCATCTGCTTATTGTAGATGTTTCACTATTGACAATTCCCACCCTGACTGATAGCCCGTCGTGCTCGCCAGGCACGAGAGTCAGCGCAGCCTGAGGAGCTTTCATCACAAGACCTGAATTTTAGCTCCATCTCCAGTTCTTAGCAGAGGAATTCAGCATCTAGTGGAGCATTCACGGCAAATTGCGCAGAGCAAACGCAGCTTGGTGATCTGCTGAGGGTGGTTATTTCAGGCTGTGAAACCCTCACCCTGGGGCTTACCCATACCAGGAGGAAGGTTCTGAAGACCTCCAACCCTGCCTTGGCTTTGCACGCTCCTTCTGGGGAAGAATTTATCACCTGGGAAGTGTAATGTCATATGCAGCCATCTGATTACAGCACAGAAAGCCAATGTTCACCCAAGTATTAAAGAATAATATATGTGCCGATAGAACTAGCTACACTGGAGGGTACCAGTCGCTGCTCCCTTGTGCCAGTTGCCCAGCCGTGTCCCCTGTGATGGATAATGGCACACCAGGGTAAAATTGCAACGCTCAGGAGTAGAGTAACCCCCAGAAATGAGCAGTTCTATCAGTAAGAATGAATCTGGATCAAAACCAGAAATAAAATTCAGTGTCAGCCGCCCCTCTCTGCTCTTGCTGTTATACAGAAGGTCAGGAAATTTTTTAAACCTGGGGTTTCAAAGAAGACATGCTAAATAACAATGCATGCACCATTCTCTTTTCCATTGAGGTGTGAGCATTAATGCACTTCATTTTTTTCATCCAACTAAAGACATGGCACAAGGACTTTTACATTTCAAATATAAGGTCAGTTTGGCATATGCAGAATATTTTCCTCCTCACTTTCCATTAGCATTTTATATTTATCAGTGAGAACCTCAGAAATGGTGGGTACCGAATTCAGCTCGAAACTAATCCTCCTCTGAATATTTGACTAAGACATTGACTTTCAACTGTGTTAGTTATTTTTATAGGTGCTCTAAAAATAATACCATAGGGTTTATTACCTAACCCATATCACACATAATTTGACATTTGAATGTTGAGGGCGCGTGTTAAAACAGTGAGAAAATATGCACAGAAAATTTTCAAGGCTTCTTTAAAATAAAAATTGAAAAACAGAAGGATATTATGTGCCCCAGCTACAAAAAAATACAACAAACAAACTGAAAAATTGACGTTGTGGGGGTAGCCTGAACACCGACGTTTATCAGCTCAGTTCCTCGGCACAGACTTTGAGGATGCTCTATCGCGGATTAATGTCTCCCAGCAAAGAATGTGCTGATAAAATTAATGAAACAAATCATTGTTGAAAAGCATTTGGTGAGGTGTGAATTTGAAAGCTAGCTTCCTAATATAATATTTGTAAAATAAACAGAAATTAATACCCGTTAATATTAACATAATTATCTTAACTGAGAATGTTGAACTGTTGCCTGTTTTGTTCATTTCGACTGCGGCATCGCACGACAACTGTTTTCGTAGCTGGGGAATAATCTGCTTGTGAGAGCTGTAGCAGCACAAGAAATAAAATGTAATAAAAGGGATAAAATCTGAATTCCCACCTCAGCAAAGAGTAATTCCACAATCCATGTATTTTTTTGGTGGCTTTTCTACAAGGTGAAAACTTCTACGTGGCTTTATTTCCTACGCCCATTTTCACCACCACCTTGAGTTGGGCTCAAGTGCAAATCTCATCCTGCTTAATACCAAAACTTTTACCCGGATCTTAAAGATGCTCTGAGTGACCCTAAATTTCCAAAAGCCTTGGAGGGTGATGTGAGTGGGTACAATGGCCCTTCTTCCCCTTCTTCCAGCCCAGCTCAGGAGCTGTGAGCTCCCGCTGCCACGGTGGCCTCCCTGTGGGACAGTCCCTTCTCTCAGCCTTTCCCACCAAGGAGGATGGATTTCCAAGTGGAAATCCCAACTCTTGCATCGCACATCAGAAGCAAACTTCAGATCCTCACAGCTCTGTGCGTAGCTGCCTTTTGGACCAGCTGAAATGTGCAAAAAATATGACATTTTCCATGAGAAATGGCTTATTTTTAGTTTTGCAGATAGCGCGGTAGCTTGCTAGTGAAACCAGGCGCTATACGGACCGAAGTAAAAACACCAATACCTCACAAAGATAAACCACAGACAGAAAAAAAAAAAGGAATTTGGTCTTTTAATCACCAAAGCAGCATGACACACCTTCACATCCCAATCGTTGGTTGGGTTGTAATTTGCCAAATGCAAACAATGTGATGCCAGGTGGTGCCAATAGGTGAAGGGACGAGGGGTCGTGGGCAGCCCAGGAGGCAGGACTAGGCGAATCCATCCCTTTGAGCTTCCGACACATCAGTGCTAAACTCAGAGAACACTCAGCTTAATCACAAGGAAACCTCAGTAAGCAGGATGGAAGAGTTTTAGCTTTGGTTTCAGTAAGACTTCAGCTGTAATTTGCCATTCGTTAGGTCCTGCGTTAGTGTTTGCAGCCTGCCCACACAAAGAGGGTGGCATATGTTTTAGATGGGATCCTTTCTTTGAAGGGAAACTAAATGCTGAAGACTTTCTTAGCAAATAATCGCCTTTGAAAAACTTTTCCTTGTCCATCTCCTGCAGACGTGAGTGTCTCTCCATTGCATTGCCAATAATGGTTGTGTAAAGTGTCCATCGGGTCCGGTCCAGGGGGACAGGAGTTATGGGAATAACTGACTTTTCAACTCAGCAACCTCATTAATTTGACCATAATCAAAATATTTTATCCAACCTGCAAAAACCAAAACACAACACATTATGTTTTACCTCAACATTTCCTAACTGCTTCTATTATTACTATCAAGTTTTTAAATGATGTTTTGAGGGGAAAAAAAAAAAAGCTCCGAAACATTTTGTTTTGGAAGTGTGGAAGCAAAACTTTTTTTAGCCTCTTTTCCAGCCTGCCACGTTGCCATATTTACCACAGCACTAACAGTTGTCAGAGATTATCTGGCTGAGTCACAGCTTTTATGGGCTCGACTCTGGTACTAGAGACGTGAAGCAGCTCCTCTGCAACCCCAGGTTTATGTTGGCATCAGCGAGATCAGAATTCGCCCTTCTGTTTACCATTTAGCTGAATCACCCCATCACAGACCAACTGTCATCTGTCACTCCATACTTTTAATGGTACATTGCACTGATGTTGGCTATTTTTTCCCCTTCCTAGCAGCCCTGTCACTCTGGTATGTGCTAATCTCTTCTTCCAGGCTTCTGTTGCATCTCCTAATGACAACGCCGCTGCAATTTTCGGGGGGTTTTAAGAAAGAAAAAAGGCAAGAGAGATTTTGGGGAGCTAGAGGCAGAATCAGGTTTGCCCTGTAACTCGGGCTGCAGACCAAACGGACCCTGGTGTTTTGGAAAGTGCCTCCAAGATGTGTCTGATCTGTACAGTCCCAGGCCGGGTGCTGAGGTTGGGGAGCGGAGGAGGTCCCCCTCCCACGGTCAGAGCAGGACTGCATCTCTCCTACGAAGTGCATCGTAGAGAATTAATGAATGTATTTTAAAAATACACTGTTCTTTACGCTAGGGCCCGGCTGCAGCTCTATATTTCTATGACCAGTGGACCAGAAATCTTTACCCTGTGCTTGGCTTCCTTGGGGCCCTGGTGGTGACAGCTCTTCAGAGTTTATTAACCCGTGCGGTGACAAAGGACTCGCGTGGCCCCAGCAAGACAGCCCGAGACACAACCCCAGACGGGGAAGTGTTTTTCTAACATCTGCATGAGGAATCATGTATTCTTTTGGTGTTGCAATAAAGAAAACAACGAGAGCAATGCCTTGAAAAAGGTGGTTCAGCTGCGGGAGGAACTGCCCACCCAGGGCAATAAAAAATCTTTAAGATATTAATATTATTTCCTGTTCTCACAGGGGTGTATGTGGGTGTGGGTGGGAACTTAAGCTACGACAACCTTCAGTGCGTTTTTCTACTCATTTTCCATTTGCATCCAGTTAAATCATTCATCTAATAATTTTAGCCTTTTTTAAAACAGAATTTTCGTACACGTCTGCGAAAATTTCTGATGTTTTTCGTGGCCTTTCCAAAACTACCCATGTGTGTGAAACAAGCACTAGCACCAAGCAGTGAATTTAGTGTGAAGTATCACTTAGCTATTGCGGGTAGTGCCTGTGAATATTAACCCGTTTGGGGGTCCACACGTTTTTATGTTGACAAAGGTTTCTGTCCCTGCAAAATGAGCTGTTTTGGTGAGTCCAAGTTCAGGATAAGAATCGTTTCGCTAGTTCAGTTGCTATATGTACGTGACTTATAGTATACATAACTTGTAAAGGTCCATCTGGTAAGAGAAATAATACTGTGTCATTGCATAATATGTGTCTGGGCGTGCATGCATTTCTCTGTACTCCTTCTCTGACACGATTCCACAGTTTAATTTAAATACGTGTTTCACTTCTCCCCATATTTCAGGTTTATTACGGAGTCTGAGAATCAGGAAGCTTTTTTGTTCACTTCATACATCTCTTCCAACAAAGCCAGCCATCAGAACCCAGCGCAGGCTCCAGAGTGATTATTGTTACACATGATCTATGAAGCAGATAAATTACAGCTTGATTTTCAGAAGGTATACTGAGCCTGCAGGCTTCAGCAGAAACAAAAACAAAACAGAACACAAAACCTTGGTTTAACTAGTAATTTGAGGAAATATGACAAACCTGACATGGAAGTCACAGAGCAAATAAATATGCACATCCATCATTTTGTAAAGGGATGTCTTCGCTAGAGAGACCTCGGCTTGCTGCAGTCTGCAGTGTGAGATTTCTTTGTGGTTTACCCGTCTCAGATTCTGCCAGATGAAGAACCAAGTTAGTTATAGTTGAAAGGAGCAATTGTATGTATCAGAAAACCAGTGTCATGCAGTAAAATACCAATCTATGAGAGTCAAAGCTAAAGTTGAGTTTAGGACGTATTATAATATTCCTGGAATGTTTGGATGGGGTTTTTTTCTTCATACTATCATTGCTAAAATACCGATTAGAGACTCTTTGCTTTTATTGTAAAATAATCTAGTTCCTAGAAACATGATCATCAGGTGATTATTGCAGATATAAAATCCTGCTTTGTTCAAAATACAACAAAAGGTACTTTCAGAGCCATCTGAGCACAACAGTTGTGTTGATGCACTGGAAAGGAGTTATGGCTGCAATTCTCACTTCAGGCTTTTGGTACCTACAAATTTTAAATTAGGTTGGGGGTTTTTTTGGCAGCTTGCCAGTATTCGGAAGGTTTTGTGTGATGCTGAGGAACGTGGTCAGTGCCCTTTGTGTGAGATCTGCCTCTCAAACAGTCCCATCCCTGTGGGGTCAGGGAACTGCAGAGAGTGCCGAATTCAGAACCAAGCAAAGAGGAGACTGTAGGATGGGCATGGATGGGGATGTCGCCTTTGGCATTGGGAGGAAGGTTTTGCTCAGAATTCAAGGGTTAAAACTAACACTCTGTGTAAACTGCATCTGGATAAAGCACAAAACAGAAACAAATGCTCCACTCCTAAAGAGGAGTCTTCATCAAAGCCACAACCCCTTTCGTGCTCCATTCCAGATTCAGTGAGTCCTTTGATTTTTCTCCATTTCCAGGGATGCTTCTTGAAGAGGCAGGATGGAGAGCAGGCAGATCACCGCCACATGTACCTGTGCACATATCCAAAATACCACCAACCTAGAGAGGGTGACACTATAACGTGCAGGGAAGTGGGTCTAGGTCCTCCCAGGCAGCAGCAGGACCTAGATCTTCAGCACCCTGTTCCTTATCTCCACTATATTCAGAGAAATCCCAGTGGATGTTACCTGGAACTGTGTGCAAGACCCTCTATGTGCAAGTTCCCAGCGGGGCAGAAGTACCAACCACAAATTGAACATCTCAGCCATGCTAAAACTGCCATAATTCTAAGGATACACAGAATTATTGCTGTATGTATTGTAATATCCAAAGTTGGAGTGCCAAAAAGGAAAGGATTCCGGGTTAATAGGTCAGGAATTAGTGCTGAAGTACCTTTTGAGCTGTGTACCTCCTTTATTAGATATGGTTCACACAGGCAGAGAGGTCTGCAGGAAACTGTCTAAACTGGGAAGTCCATCATCTATTCCACTGCATCTTTCAAGTCGCATCTAGCGATTCAAAAGCAAAGCGTGTGTTCGCTCCTCTTAGCATTGCAAAGCCAAAATAGCTGGTTTGTGCTTTATCCATAAAATTGCCAGCTAAATATTCATTCTGGAGTCATTACTCCAGGTGTTTGTCAAGGAAGATGTACAAAGCAGACAGAGCATGCTTAGCATTTCATATACCAGGTTGAGCTGCGGGAGTGACAGGTTGAAAAATCTTGTTTGGACTCATAGACTGAAACCGTTTAATATAGAAGTCACTGGTGGACTATAAATATGGAAAACCAATGTGCCATATTTTTATAGAATCCCCATTCCGCATGTCTTTTGAACATATTAGTACTTCAGAAAAGCTGTAGAAGCTAAACTCACCAATTTTCGCGTCGAACATCTGCAATTCTTCAAGGGGTGAACCTTCAGCAGCCCAAATGCCTGCACAATGCACAATCCTTTTGAACGTGCACTTATATTAACTGACCCCACAAAAGCCAAGTGTGTTCATTTAGGCTGGGAATTACCCAATTTGTTCACATAATCTCAGCAATTACATGTTCATCTTGTTTAAATATCAGCCCTACGGTGTCATTTACGTAGTATCTGGTCTTCTTACTTAACCTCAAAGATATTAATCTTGATTAAAGGGGATGAGAGGCAAAGAGGGGGAAGAGATGCTGGTGACAGATATTCTGAAAGCTAGGAAAAGTCATTTGTAAAGTGAACATCAGTAAACATTAGGGGTGATATATTGATACCAGCAGCAAGTAAACGGATAGCCAGGCTAGGATGAGGTATTACACCTTAAAATGTGGCAACCATTTTTTTTCCCAAGGTTGATCTTTTCTATCTTTTAAAGAGAAATTTACTATTCTGCCTCCTACTTCCCCTATGGTAAAATGCCAGAAATTTGACTGAGGTTTACTTAAAGTGACAGCAATGGCCCATTTTGTCCAAGAAAGATGATTACTAAATGTCACGTCTATCTGCTCTCATGTGGATTGCTTATTTGACATGTTCGTGTCTAAGCTTCATAGCAGTTCGCGACATGTTTTCCTGGTGCTCGAAGGCAATTTGCAATCTTGGTGGTGAGAACAAGAGCTGGCTAAAGGCAGTTCGTTTAAAGAAATAAATAAATAATAAAGTTGGGATTTGCTGCTCCCCATCCCAAGGGTGTCAGACCAGAAGAAGGCATAAAAAGCCCTTACGAAATCAGACCAAGAGCGTATGCTTCTGGTCAGGCTGCGAGAAGGCCATTGCTGGTGAGATGCTCTTGCCATCTCAGCTGAAGTCGAAGCACATCAAAACCAAAACGCTGGTGTTTAAACACAGAAAATAACCTTGGACAATTTGCCTTTTTAATTTATTTTAGAAATTTGCGAAATTACACAAAACTCTGAAAAGAGGAAGAGCGTGACTTCTCCCACTTTGCTGCAGAACCAGTTTCCTTTTTCCCTGCTTTGCTCAGTTGCTGGAGGGGAAAATGTGAAACCCAGCTGGGTGCGAGTGAACTGGCGGAGTCACGAGCACAAGCTCCTGTGG
>WEIS01078680.1:0-12050 GCA_013389965.1 Todus mexicanus | reverse complement strand
ATAATTTTCAACTCTTTTTCCTTTTTTTTTTAATTCCCCCAGACGAGACCATTTCGCCTCCGTGTTGTGCTTCACAAAACCCACCAAGCCACCACCCCTCCTTCAAAATTATGCAAGAAGTACAGGGAAAATCCCGCCTTTGTTGCTGAAAGATTATTTGACTGTATTTTATTTATTTTTTTTTATGAAAGGAATAACAGTCACATTTCTAAACAGCTCTTTATTAAACCGTCCAAACATATCATCTGCGCTGGCGGATGTAAGGGCTGACACCAGACAAAACCATCAGATTGCTCCGAGAAAATGCATTGGCTTGTCTTGACAATTCAGGACTCTGTGGAATACCCTGTTCATATTTGCTGTTGATTTTAAGACTGAAATTTGCAGTATGAAAACAGACATGTCCAAGAAAGCATTGCTCAGCTTAAACTTAAAAGGACAGAGATGCAAGATTACAGCAGAGAGATGCAGCTCCTGGCTGCGAGCCCTTTCTTAGGAACCAGCTTTCACTTTGCCTTGGGCTTTTGGTCTATCAGCATCTAATGAAAGATGACAGCGCAGGCTCCCTTAGGGGCTAACGTGGGCAATTTCAGTTCTGGCATTTTAATTTATCTGTAACCAGCAGTTTTCAAAAGGGTAGAGCTAAAAAAGAACTTGGCTTGGTCACACACACGGACAAAAAAAAAGGGGGGAGTTGTGACATAAAATGCATGAGGAGGTTTGCTTCATTTTAACTCCTTGGGCTCCTGTGAGCAGTAGCTGCCGTCTCTCGGTGCGTTGGCTTGATGCTATTAACCCTGTACACCAGGTAGCTGGTTTTTTTGTAGGTGAAATGGATTCCTCCATGGTTTATGGCTGTTGGTTTTAGTGCCGGGCACATCAACTATATTCCTGGCAGTTAAGGTCCCGACTTTCCCCATTTATTAATCCCCAAAGTTGCATTCAGACACTGTAATGGCAAAAGGTTAGCTCAGGATCAGTAGCAGCCATAAATTCAGAATTAAAGGCAGCGGGTTCATCTCCAGCCCACCCCATGGTGCCTGGGTGCTATGGGGGGTCAGAGCCTGCTGTGAGCAGGTCCGAGCACTCACACGCTCATTGCACGTGTGCAGCAGCCCCCAAAGCACCACGGGCAGCCTGGGATGCTCAACCCCACTCTGGGGAGAGGGAAGCAGCTCAGCCCTTCATCTCCACCTCCCATGAGATTTGTCTTGCCGGGTTTCCAGGGTGTGCAGGCGGAACGGAAGGTTCTCATGGCAAGCTGGGTGCTGACACAGCCCGACGCTGCTGCGCTGCTGCTGATGACGCCTGGCACCGCTTCATATCCGAGCCTCATCAGTAGCTTTTGATGCTGCTGTTTATTTGTTCCCTGGTGTGTTCAATATCCCCTCCAGCCACCTGGCTAAGCTCAGGGCACCCGATCCCATCCGTGAGCTCCCAAAGGATGGGGCCAATCCAGCCTCCGCCTGACCTGGGCTAGGGTTGCAAAAACTTCATTCAGGTTTGCATGGGTTAAAATGCTTCAATTTTCTATTTTATTTTTTTATTATTATTATTATTATTATTTGTTTTACTTCTTTCCACAGAAGAATTTCGCTTTGCCTTTTTTTCTCCCTGCTGCCTCTAGAGGACCAGGCGATTGAAGGCACAGCTCTAGCAGATGGTTTTGGTGATGTAAAGCACAAGGGGATCGCTCCCAGGAGCTGCTGAGGCAGTCAAGGCAGAAATGAACTGATGCCTGCACATGCCACAGCCCCTGTCCCAGCCGCTCCAGATGTTTTCTCCTGCACAGGCAGCCTGGGCTGTCTCCACAGCCTCATTTATACCCAGACCTTTCTCTGTGATCCATCCAAAATAGCTGGAAGGGGTGATCAGCCCTTTCCCAAGCACCCTGAGCTGGTTTGAGCCTGAGCAAACAGCATGCGTGGTTCAAACGGTGGTACAGTGGGTGAAGCCCAAATCAGCAACCCCTTGGTTGCTCCTGGATCACCCCAAGAGCTGTACCAGCTGCCAGGCAGGGTGAGCTGTGACATTGCTGGAGATCAGGAGATTTGGGGTTTAATGTTTGCATATCGTAATGTAAAACCTTAACCTTTGGTCCACAGCAAATATTGCCGAAGTTGTTGGAGAGTGAGAAAAGTCAAGCTCTATTTTGTCAATATTAGTCCGATAAACAGAATTTGGGAACTAAACGCGTTCCGAGCTTAGCAAATGAGAACTAATTTCTGATAGGCAAGGACTTTTGCTTCTCAGCATTCCCCTTTACTTTAGTGAGATAATCCAGAGCTGTATTACAAAATACAAACATTTTTCAGAAGATCTATACATAATTTAGAGAGACGCAGCTCTGCATTAGCTATAGCATCGCACTGAGCTTTCCTACAGCCCATACATCTCTCACCCCTAAAGCCTGGATCTCAGCTGCGCACGGCGGGTCTCTGATGAAACCCTCTCCCAGAAACAGTTAAACACAAGGAACCAGAAGCGATCCATAAATTAGGTCTGGCTATAGGTTCAAAATCATAAGTTATGGCCTATTGNCGTCCTTGCTCATCCTCGAGCCCGGCCAATGCTTTTAATAACTAAATACCATTTGTAGCTAGTTAACCTCAGGAGTTCCAGCATTAAAGATATTTCCCCCAGGAACCAGCGAGCACTAGAGGAATGGATAAATGCAAAGTTCATGGAAGTCGATGGGAAAGAGCACGCGGCCCTTTGCAAATCCCGGAGCGCGAGGGAAATGCCCAGCAAGATATTGCACACCAGGCTCCCAAACCAGTTAGTTATTGGGCAGAGCTTTCTGATTGTCATTAATCTCATCGTGAGAAATGAGGCCACTGCTTCTGTTTCCAATTTGGCCTGAAAATAGTCAAAATTTGCATTAAAACTCGGGTTTACGTCTTTTGAAAGTGCTAGATCACCTGAATAAGGTTGTTGTCGCTGCTCAGTCTATAATACAACCAGAAGAAATTGTTCAGTACGTCGTGTATTTTAACTGGAGGTATGGAACAGTTTTGCTGGCTTTGTGTAGAATATGGAAAAAAACCTAGACCGACTAAATGACCTTTAGATGTCCCTTCCAACCCAAACGATTCTCTGATTCTATGAAAATCAAAAATAGGGAGATAATGTTGTTGTTATTAAAGCTAATATAGTATTTTGAATTTCGAATTACGTTTAGTTTCTTTAACCTTTTGAAATGAAAGGTGAGGAAACAACTAAAATACCTTGGACACATTGAAAAAATGAAGGTGAGGTCAAAACAGGGAAAAATATTTCACGAATAGAGATTTGGGCTTTCTAAAAGGCGAGGTTTAATAAGAAAATTGTTGATGACAATACTCCTTTTTTTCTCCCAATTAGATTGAATGGCTGCAGAAATCTTCTTGAGCAAACCCAACATGCTCCAGTTAAACCATTTGAGGTTCTTCCACTCTTATATTCAGCCTTAAACCAGCAAGACTCCTTCTTAGCAACAACCCTCTGCCAGCAAACCCGCTCCTGCTCCGTAGGCATTTAAGCAGGATGGCCCAGCCAACCCTTTTCTTTATGTTCTTGATGCTTTTTCTCTGGGCTTTGGGGTTTTCCAGGCAGTTTTTGCTCCTCGTGGAGGAAGATGTGCAACAGAGGAATTGGGATTAAGGAGACAATGAGATGTCCTAACGGCGGCCGTGCGGCAGAGAGCAGGTTGTGGATTTAGCGTTAACAACAGAAGATAGGAGAGCTTTGTGGCAATTAAAGCTGGTCAAAACCACATCGAATCCTAGGGAAAAATAAGGGGGGGGGAAATCATTGTGGTATTACAAATCCAGGAAAAAAAAATAATAAAAAAATCAATATTCTTATTGTTCCCTGTGAGGAGAGAAGAGCCATGGCAAGTCATGGGGCTGGCTGCAAAATCAAAGCCGAGCAGTCAAATTCTTCTCAAAAATGGCAATGGAAGCTTCTGTTTCAAAGGTCTGCATAGGAGAAAGCTCTCCGGGGTGATTGCTGTGCTCACGCTTAAAAGAAAGGTGACCACTGGCAGCAAATGAGAATTATGTCATAATACTAAGTTAGAGCTGTGTTATCTGTGTGCACACATATGTGTGTGAGCACACACATGTGTGTTAGCAGTTTTCCATGCCAAGGAGAAAGGCTGCTGGAAGAAATTCGGTGATAAACGCCTCAGCTTCATCTCAGAGCTATTCTTTTTCATTTTTGGCATGGCAAATAAAACATCCTGCGCGCTGCGAGCGGCTCGTCCGTACAGGAGCATTTGCATTGCTACCACCATGGCTCTTATTTAAGCATCTGACTGCAGTAATTGTTTTATACATTAACTCTACTCCCCGATGGTTGCTCTATTATCTATTTTCCAAAATGGTGCTTGCAGATATTAGCAGCTTGATTACTTGTTTTATGAACAATTTCAACACGGTGTCAGCGTTGATTTGGGAAGCGGGGCGGTGTTCTCGGGTTTGAGTTTCCGCGATGCTTTTGCTGCTTGGTTTGCTGACCCGCGCTGGTTGCCCGTGCCCCAGCAGCCGGGGCTTCGAAGCCTACAGGAGCCTGGGTTTCGATCCCAGATGCGTGTTGACAATCCAGATGATGAGACATTTCGCCACCGATCAACATTTGCATTCAGCTGGCCATCGAGGCCAAAGCCACCTAAACGTGATCGGCGAAAAACAGGCATAGAAAGGATGGATTAGAAAGGGGGAGAGGGATGCGATCACTCCCGTCAACGCTGCACGGGTGTGGGCACAGCTCTGGGTGGGAGCTTCAAAAGGCAGCATCAAATTTTACACGTCTGTGCTCTGGTGCCTTTTATACGTGAGCAATTTCCAGTGGCCAGTTGGAGGAAGCTGCTGGATGAGGCCCTGGAAGGAGGCAGGGGAGGTTTCTGCAGCGCCAAGCGCTCCCCTGCCTCTGCTCATGCGTCACTCCTGTCACCGAAAGGAACATCAGAGGCTGATGCCAGTTATTAAATATCTTCATTATAAGGGCATTCCTTCCAGCTGACTTTCAATTTTGTTGTATCTAGAGGCCCTGTGTTAATAACTGCGTGCTAAGGACAAGGGTTCTTAAAAAACACTGACTATTTAAATTCTTATAAATAATATGTGGCTTCCCGCTCCTGACTGATGGATATATTGTTCAGCCGAGCCACTGGAAAGGCAATAAATATATGTACTGTTATGGGTCATGAGTTGAAAAATTAAATCAAATGCAGAAATTGAGTCTTGACAGAATCTGAAGGGATAATGCCGCAGCTTCTCCAATTACGCAGTTCAACATTTGGATAAATCATATGAAAGTAAGTATTTAGCCCCATTTTTCATAATCACTATTAATGAGAACAAAATGGGAGCTGAGGGCAGAGGGAGAGAGTTCTGACAAGATAAATAGCATATGGGGTGTGTTGTCAGCCACAGAAAATCAAGGCTGTTTAAACCCCCTAAACAGCAGGAAGGAAAAAAAAAAAAAAAAAGAAGAGAGAGAAAATAGTGGTCATGTGTTCTTATCAGAGATGTTCTCTGTGTCGGGGCTTCCGAGATCTGGCTTCCCAAATACCACTCAGGGCACAGAAGCATCATCTAGAGCTCCCCAGGATGGTGTGAATGACTGAGAGCCAGAGCACGCCGCTCAAATATTGCCTTTTGTCACTGTGGAAGCAGCACTTACAGCGTTGCTAAAAAACTTCGTTTAAAAAGAAAACCACAGATTTCCCCCCTGGTTCTGGTCCCTGTGGGTCCAGGACTGGCAGCTTTATACACCTGCAGTGACCAACTCTTGTTCTCAGGGCAGTGAAAATTAGAATAGCTTCATTTGCACCATGGTTTTCTTCAGCTTTGACGCCAGGACACGGGCGGGATGCGTGGGGCTGAGGCGAAGGAGGGGAAGGTATAAATTCTGGAGTCATTTTCTATCATCTTCTCCGTCTTTCCTGCTTTTCATGTTGAAATCGCTTAAAGCATCTGCAGTAGAATTATTCTTAGAGAGTCTCTCCTGAAATTAGATGTCTCTGAATTGAATTCATTCCCACTCCATTTTGTCAGACGCTAACAGAGTGGGAGCCAGATCCTGCTCTAACTGCTTTTGAGACACGGTCCCTTTTCTGGCGCACAGAATTTGGGGCTTTGAGCTGGTGCTGAGCATTTCGCCATCCCAAGACCATGCCCTGCGCTTCGGTATCTCGGGGAGCATCCTTTGCACAAAGCGATGCTCTTGCTGGGATGCAGAGCACAGCTGGACCCTGACGTTAGACAACCCGGCGACTCGCTAGGAACCAAATTATATCCGAATATTCCTACAATCCAGAGCACACGGTCACCTTTGGGCACTGAATTGGAGTTGCAATAAAGTCAACAGCAGTTGGCGGTATTAGATACACGTACGAATCCTCTGCTGCTCTGAAAATGAGCGTTAGGCTGTAAACCTCTGCATTAAGCTATAAATACCCCAGCAGTCCAGGGACGAAGGGACCATTTCGGTACCTCATGCAACATTAGCAGCTCACAGATTAAGCACGTGGGGCCTGGGAGATTATCTCCTTGAATCAATATAAAGCAGGGAAGCAAACAAACAGCTGGTCGGGTTCCCCCCAAATAAAAGCGTTTGATTGTGGCAAGCTTCAAAGCGACTGGTTGACACGAAGTAGGCTGGGTGCCCTCCCCTGCTGCGCCCCAGGAGCAGAGGGTAGCGTGGAAATAAATAAACATCTCAAAATTACTGCTTGCTCCTCCCCCCGCCACCAAAATCACCTCCCAAAGAAAACCAGGGAAGCAACGAAAACCGCCCCGGAACATATGGCGGAATCAAGCGCAGGATCCCCCGTAGGTTTGGGTTGTACAAGTAAATATTAATCTGGGGGGCATACTGGGGGCTGAGATCAAAAGAGCTGCTCCGGTTTCTATAGGGAAAAGGAGCGCTTTGATGTCACAGCGTCTTCCCTGCGCCGCCTAATGAACTGAAATTGTGACACAGTGACATCCTGCAAGGTTTGAAAGCACTTAGCACAATGACACATCTTCGGGGTTTGCTGCTCTTTTTCTTTTTCCTCCACCAGGCTCCTTTGCGAGGCAGCCGCCGGCAGCTGGAGGGGGAAGAGTTCTGCTGGTGAGGGTGGGATAGCAACAGAGGGGGCTTTGGGGAGCGAAGGGTGAGTGTTTGTCCCTCGATTACATGCAGCGAGAGCAAAGAGGGGCTTGTTTCATAGCAAGCTTGGCCGAGGAGTATTAGGTAGAGATGCCAGCAGGAGGGAAGAGGCACAGCAGGGTGGGCGTGAGGCAGGAGGGGCTTAGAGAGCCTGTGACCCTCAGCCAGTGCATCCATCCAGGGCTGACGACCAGAGTCATCCTCACACCACACATCACACGCTCCATCCTCCAGCTCCCAGCCTGAGTCAAAGCATCTTCAGGTAATGATGGACATGGGAAGGGTTTGGGGAAGATGCAGGACGAGCTTCTTGACCAGATCCTGTGAAAGCAGAACCTCCCAACAGGTCAAGAAAATACCCAGCAGTTATCACAGTATCACCTAGATTGGAAAAGATCATCCAGTCCAACCTTTAACTCTAATCTTTATCACCCCTAAGACATATTCCTCAGCACCTCATTTCTATGCCCCCTAAACACTTCAAGGGATGGCGACTCAACCCCCTCCCTGGGCAGGCTGTGCCAATGCTGGACAACTCTTGCAGAGACAAAATTCTTTCTAATGTCCAACCTAAACCTCCCCTGGTGGAGCTTCAGGCCACTGCCTCTTGTCCTGTCATTATTGACTTGTGAGAAGAGACCAGCACCCGCCTCTCTACAATGTTCTTTCAGAGAGTTGTAGAGAGCAACAAGGTCTCCCCTCAGTCTCCTCTTCTTGAGACCATGGCTGTAGGCATCTTCCTCGCACAGGCTGTCCTGCCTGGCTTTGGCCAAACAAAGGGCCTCGATATCTCACCCAAGGCTCCCAAGAGAAAACCACTGAAACAAAACCCGGGGGAGAGCAGGGAAGACCTCGCATGTGGTGGTCACAGCTCCCCACGCCCCCATCGTGGATGGCACACGCTGCGGAGGAAACCAGAGAATTAAGATAAAGTCAGTCCTAATAAACTGGGCAGCAAAACTCTCAGGGCAGCCAGGGAAGGAAAAAAGGGGGTGAAAGTGGGAAGGAGAGATTGTTTGGGGTTTTTTTTGAAGAAGGATGATTTAATGGAGGGGAAAGGGGTTGGCCTTTGACTTTCAGATCCACCTGCTTGCAGAGCAGAAGGGCTCTGCTAATTTTGGGTGGATTCCCTCCAGCTTTCCCCCAGGAGGTCGCTGAGCTTCGGCTGCCCGTGGAGTGTGGGATGGTTTATTGGTCTTCTCTGGAAGCATCTCTTTACCCAACCTGTGGCTCCCAGCAGAGTCCAGCAGACCTTCAGGCAATGCCGCCAGTCGGGGCTGCACACAACCGCTCGGGCAGCACAGGGTTAAATCCAGTTAATCCCAGGGATTTACTCCAGATTAACCCAGGAATTGAGAGCGGTGCTTGGCTCTATGTAAAAAGGGCCGGGTTTTCATCAGCGGAGGAAAATCACCAGCACCACCCACTCGGGGGGGTTGCAGGTTGAGGTAAGAGAGTTGCTGAGCCCAGAATTAGGAAACGTCACACAGCAGGACATTGCTGCTGGAGCAGGTGGGGAGAAGGAACTTTATTTAATCAGCTGAGGAAATACATCTATTCCTCAGTTCCGTTTGTGCTGTGGAAGCTCTGCGCTGCCATGACGCAAAGAAATGGTTGGAGAGAATAAAAAAGGTGATGCTGCTGCAACCTGCTCTAAAATGCTGCGCCCGGAGAGGAAGAAAAACCCCTCAAATTAGGGAAAAGAGCCCCACAGCTTCCCCAAAGCCAAGGATTCACTCTGAGCACTCTTCACCAAGGCACCGGGATTAGGAAGGCATTAACGGGGATGACAACTTGATGGGTTTTAGTGAAGCATCGTGACGCGGTCATATCGCTTTCCCCCAAAATACCGTGTCTGGGGAGGGGCTGCGCACAGAAATACACGTCTGGACGCGGCCACACGCAAGGCAGGAAAGTCTGGGCAGGCTCAGGCTGTCGTTAGGTGGCACCGAGCTGACCCAGGAAGGGCTGCAGAAATGCACCTGCAGAATTTCGTAGCCATGAAAGTACATGGAGGAGTTTGCTGGCAGGGTGCTGCTGCTGCTGGGGGGATGCGGCAATAGGGCTCAGGCATCCTGAGCCCCCTCTGCCCCCTGAATCAAGGTGAGGAACTCAGGGTGGTTCCCAGCACAGGTTCACCCCTGTGGGAATGAGTTTCTGGAGCAAAAAAAAAGGGCTTGGGTCACAGGGAGCTTCTTTTACAGGAAAAACTCTGCAGCAGTGAGAGGATTTGATTGCATAGAACAGAACTGGCTGTAGTTCCCAGCTGCTGCTGTGCAGAAATCTTCAATAACAATAATAATAACAACAACCCAGTTCATCTTGAGCTGATCATCAAGGCAAATTAATGCGACTTTGAGGCAGTCCTGGGGGGGGGTGGCTCTGCACAAGGTCATGTTGGGGTGGCCAGGACAGGGCCTCAGCACCGCCAGGCAGCCCCAAGGGCCCCCCATCACCCTCCTGCACCCTGCCTGCAGGCAGAGGAGGGGGAGGCAATGAGCCGGGAAGCAATAAATAACCCACATCTCACAGCTAAATAACCCACGTCTCACGGAGGGGTGTTTCTGGGTGTGAAATAGAGGCCTCGCCGGCTGCCAGCAAGATGCCCCTTACACAACGCGGCGGCTCCTATCTAGGGCAGGTTTCCCTTCAGAGATGCCGTTCACCAAATCCCACTCAGCTGTGATTTCACTTAAGCTGCATTTCATCATTTATTTTTTTTTTCCCCCCTAAATCAGCCTTATGCAGATTCCACCCCTTTTTACCGGTTAACCCCTGCAGTGCCAGCACACCTCAAACGTCTTTAAGGACCCGGGAAGGTTTTTGGTCACGGGAATCCTAAAATTTTGCTGCATGACAGAGCATCTGAAGTGACATCGTCTGGCAAGACCCTTAGCAAAACCTACCACAGAGGTCTGGGGGCCTTATCAGCCATTTTTCCCGTCTTCCTCTTATCGCAAAGCCTGGACGAATCGGATTAAAGCAACGCTCTTCGTACGGCATTAAGGGTGTCGGACTAGTCTGTATTAAGCAAGCAGATGTTTACTGCAGTTTTCCTTAGCTCATAGCTGTGTTTGACCAGGAAAGCGTGAGCTCAAAATCAGGATGTTAAGGAATCGGGAAGTTAAGAAACGATGAGAAGCAGGTTGCACCATAAGATCCTGCCAAGTCAATGACTCAGGCTTGGTTTAGAAATCCAGAACACGATTTAGGCGTCCTCACAGGGATATGAGCTCGGAATGGGAGGCCTGTCCATAACCCCTGCTTTGCTGCGTGGAGGGAAATGCAGCCCAGCGCCAGCCAGCGCCGAATGACGATCTTTCCACTGCAGTGACCATGGCGTGCAGAGACACAGGGCTGCTCCTGATGTGGGCAAAACACCACCTGCCTCCAGCTGACACGAGTGAGATGTGGGTGCCAATGGACAACTAACCCTGTCAGGGCCTTTTCCTGCACAGGGCAGCCGGGAGAGGATGCTGGCTGCAGAGCGGGTCAGCTCAGCTCTGGAACTTGGTGTCCTGCACTTTGCCAGCACTGCAATCAACTTGTGCACAGCGCATACTGCCAGCACCCTGGCTGCACTCTACCTGCACCCTGCCTGCATGCTGCCAGCGCCCTGCCAGCACCCAGCCTGGGCACAACCTGCACCCAGCCTACAACCAACCAGCGCACAACCTGCACCCAGCCCACACCCAGCCCACACCCAGCCCATACCCAGGCCGCGCTCTGACTGCATCCTAACCGCACTCAGGCAGCACCCAGCGTGCAAGCAGCCTGGGCACAACATGCACCCCACCTGCACCCAACCTGTGCACAACCTGCACCCAGCCTGCAATCTGCCTGTGCATAATGTGCACCCTGCCAGCTGCCTGCCTGTGTGCAGCCTGCACCCAGCCCGCACCCAGCCCACACCTTGCCTGCAATCAGTCCACGCCCAGCTGCACCCAGCTCGCACCTAGCCCTCATCCTGACCGCACCCAGCAGACATCACTCCACACCCAGCCCCGCAGCCTGCCCCGCACCCAGCTGCACCCTGCCAGCACCCTGCTCCATCCCTGCCTGCTCCTGCCCCGCACCCTGCCAGCACCCAGCTGCACCCTGCCCCATCCCTGCTTCATCCCTGCTCCTGCTCCTGCTCCTGGCCCGNNCCCTGCTCCTGCTCCTGCTCCTGATCCGCACCCTGCCCCATCCCCGCCTTCTCCTGCTCCTGCTCCTGCTCCTTCTCCTGCTCCTGCTCCTGCTCCTGCTCCTGCTCCCGCCCCGCCCGCAGCCCGCAGCCCGCCGCGGCCCCGTGCCGGTGCTGCCCCCTGCTGGCGCCGCCCGCTCCCTGCAGCGGTTGCCGCGGTAACGCCGGGCAGGGGCCGAGGGAGGGCCCGTCCACGGCCCGGGGAAGGCCCGGGGAAGGCCCGGGAAGAGGAGCGGGGACATCCCGCTGCCGGGGCTGCTCCCACATCGTGTAGGGGGCTTCAGGGACAACAAAGCCCCAAAGCAGGCGGAGCCAGGGCTGGGGGTTAGCGCCAGGAGCGGCGAGAGGCGCAGCCCGCAGCGCTGCGGGGATGCGGCTGCTGCAGGGCGGGCGGGCAGAGCCCGCTCCTCTACTCTTATTAATTTTTTAGCTCTTTATTCGGGCAGAAGACGGGGTTCGGAGCTGGATTCCATTCAGCTGGTGTCAGGTGTTACCTTCAAAATGGGCCGGTACGGGGATCAGAGAATCAGAGATGTTTGAGGTTGGAAAAGACCCTGGGGATCATCGAGTCCAACCATCAACCCTGCTCTGCAAAGTTCTGTTCCTGGCAGCCGTGGGAATCCCGGGGTTATTGGCTGCTGCTGAGCTTCCCAGGGCAGTTTGGACAAGCCTTCCCTAATAACCAGCCTGGGATTTCCACCCTTGCCACATCCACAGTGTCCTG
>WEIS01078666.1:177-10557 GCA_013389965.1 Todus mexicanus | reverse complement strand
AGATCAGGACAGTATCAGCTTAGTACAATATCACAGCCAATTACATGTCCCCTCTGTGTAAGGTGATGATGATGTATTCTGTTGCATAGATCAGCTGTTATTACCAGAAAAAAGTAACTTCCATCAGAGCAGAGTTGTAGGGATTATTCAACCTAAACTGAGAAAGTACTGAATGAGCTGTTACATGTTTTAGAAATTGTATACACAGAAATGTTCTGTTACTCATGCAGCACTTTTGAATTTTTCTTCATACCTTGGACAAAGACATTTGAGTAAAGTTTCTTAATTCTTGAATGTATGCTACTCTTCAGTAGGATTTATACAATTTTTTTGTTATTTTAATTTGCATGCATCCCTTTGTTGTACTCCATGCTTTACCTACTGCCCACAAGGACTACCAGGTCTGTTTTAGCAGATGTGCTTCCCATCCATCCATCCATCCCTCCATCCATCCATCTATCCACCCATTCAGACACCCACCCACCATCCAGTGAGAAGTCTGTGCCACTGCACTGTCTCAGGGATTGGACCTGGCGTTTATCCTTGCAGAATTTCATGAGATTCCTGCTGGTAACTATTTGTAAATAAATATTTATACATACATTTTATATGTATAGGTTAGGTGGCACTGAAGTGAGGTCACATGAATGATTGGTATTTCCATCGTGGCTTTGGTAGATTCCTGGGCTCCTGTTGGGTATTCCTGTTCTTTCTGTTTTTATCTGATTCATAGGTGACATTCCTTGTCTGGTCATACCTCTTCAACCCACTAAATTTTAAATATCTGAGGATTACTAGTATTGGTAGTGCAAATCATTAGGTAACAGTTATTTTCATGTGACACATTGGGAATAAGTTATCTGTTGTTAGACACGGTTTGGTTTCCATCTATTTTTTAGAAAAGTAAACTACACAACAGGAGTGGTACATTTAGCTTTAGAAGTCTTTAGTTCGTATTTGTTACACTTCTGCTTGAAGCTTTTAAAAATAGCCCTTAGAATTGCCTGATCATAGTAGTTTACAGTGAATTATTATTACAGATACTTCAGTTAGCTCCAACTAGAACAGATTACCCTTGTCTCAATGGAGAGAAAGAGCAACATGCATACATCTGTAGTTCTTGGGGCAGTCTGTATAGGGTTGTGATTGTTTGTAAAGGTTTGAGTAGTTGCAGAAAGAGTCATCTTAAGAACTGTAGGGTTTTGCTTGACACTGGTGTCCTATTTACCTCCTTTCAAGATTTAATATTTTTAAATTTAACTTGTCGTGCACTAATCATTTTGAAATTTTTTTGGTATATGTTTAAATCATGCTGTGCCTTCTCAGTGCAAGATGTAAAAGGATTTGGGATGACTTCTGCATTTGTGTTTTGACACAACTAATTTTATTAAAGCATACTACAGTTAAACTGTACTTCTGGGTAACTACTGCCAGAAAGAGTGTACAGTGGAGTCCATTTACAATGTGCTGTTGAAGCAATAAATCTGAAAATAATAACATATTTAATTTCAGTAAAATTATTTTTGAAGCTGTGGGGTTTTTTTAAAGGAGAATCTGTGAAAGCTTATACATGATGTGGTAATGGGACTGCTGGCACATTACTTAGGAGGAATAATTTTTACCACCATTTCTAGCTAGTAACATGTATGCATGAAAAGTAAATAGCATCAAAGACCAGTAGACAAAACTACTTAGATCTAGGAAATCAAGGGGAAAAAAAAAGTTTTTATGTAAAAACAGAATGTCAGATAACAACGACCTTAAAATAATTAAGTGGAAATGACAAATGGTAGAAATTCTGTTATCCCTAATGATTCTATTATCAGCTTTCCCACTTCTTAAAGACTTCATTCTCCGTGGGAAGATGGCTGCCTATCAATGGAAGATGAACGTTTGGCGTAACGGTGGGATCAAGTGCACCCACAGTAAGTTCGCAGATGACACCAAATTGAGCAGGAGTGCTGATCTTCTTGAGGATAGGAAAGCTCGGCAGAGAGATCTGGGTAGGCTGGATCAATGGGCCGAGGTCAGTGATATGAGGTTTAACAAGGCAAAGTGCCAGGTCCTGCACTTCAGTACAACAACCCCTTGCAGCGCTACAGGCTTAGGGATGAGTGGCTGCCTGGAAGAAAAGGATCTGGGGTGCTGGGGGACAGCCAGCTGAACATGAGCCAGCAGTGTGCCCAGGTGGCCAGGAAGGCCAAAGACATCCTGGCTTGTATCAGAAATAATGTGGCCAGCAGGAGTAAAGAAGTGATCATGCCCTTGTACTTGGCACTGGTGAGGTCGCAGCATGAGTATTTTGTTCATTTTGGGGCACCACGGTATAGAAAAGACATTGAGGTGCTGGAGTGGGTTCAGAGAAGAGCAATGAAGCTGGTGAGGGGTCTGGAGAAGATGTCTTATGAGGAGTAGTTGAGGGACCTGGGATTGTATAGTGTAGAGAAGAGGAGGCTGGAAGGAGACCTTATTGCTCTCTACAGCTATCTGGAAAGAGGCTGCAGTGAGATGGATATTGGTCTCTTCTCCCAGGTAACTAGTGATAGAACAAGAGGAAATGGGCTTAAGTTGCACAAAGGGAGGTTTAGATTGCATATTAGGAAAAAATTCTTTACTGGGAGAGTATTTAGGCATTGGAATGAACTGCCTGGGAAGGTGGTGGAATCACCATCCTGGGAGGAGTTCAAAAAATGTTTAGTTGTGGTGCTTCAAGACATGGTTTAATGGTTATGATGATGTTTAGTAGACAGTTGGACTTGATCTTGAAGGTTGTTTCCAACCTTAATGATTCTGTGATTCTGTTCTATTATTCTAAAGGAAAGTGGCTTTGAACACATAATTTCAGCGTTTGACAATTGGTTTATCAATTCTACTGAATTCTTCTGGCCATCAAATGGCTAGTGTACAGGATTTGAAAATGCGCTGCCTTCTGGAAACAATGGCATGAGCTTAATAAGTGGACTCCATGAGTCATGTGACAGTGTTGTTACAAGAGTAAATAGCAAGTTGATATTTCTGATAAGAAGAACACAAAGTAGCTGGCATGCGAAGAGGTAGTCACTTGAACCTAGTGACCAGCCTGTTACGTTGCGCAGTACGTAGTGGCAGCTGGAGGGACTTGTGCCAACCTTTGTCAGGTTCATGAGATTCACTGCTGATGGCAGTGACTGAACATCTGATTTTAAAACACCGCTACGAGTTTAGGAAGCACATTTTGTGCTTTTGTCCAAAAAAGGAACATAAAAGAAATGAGATTAGAGTTGATAAATTGTATATATTTTAACTGCAGTTTCATTTTGTGTGTAGTGAGTGCCTGTTCACTAGTGAGTAGCACAGTGGATAATGCTGAGTAATATCATAATTATTTTCTTGAAATTATGTGGATTTTTCAGAGAGTGAGGAGTGTGTTTTTCTCTCTGTGTATAGTCATTGTAAACCACTATAAAACAGCAAGAGAAGAAAGAGTAATAAGTGCTTCAGCATTTTAATGTCATTCTTCAAAAATTGTGGATTTTTAAACAGTATCTCCATAAGATGGTGATCATAAATGATGGATATACTGTGCTGGAAACTAAGGAATTTGTACTTATTCTGAAATTTCTGTTATTCTTCAGCAGAAAAGGGCTTTATACGCTTGTGTTCACCCTAGTGAATTGCGTACCAATTCATAAAACACCCTTTTAGGTAATATCTTGGTGAAGAAGAATCTTGACTATACATCACGTAGGCTGAGGCCCGTTTGGTATGAAGTCCATGAAATATAAATAAGATATAATCAGTACACATTTATTATGACAAACATGTATAGTGTCATGGGGAAATTTCAACTTTTCATTTTTGACATGGATTGTTGTGGATTTTGAAAACTTCGTAAGACAGGAGAAAGCAAAAGAGATGAGAACTTCTATGGTAAGTACAGATACCATCGGACTTATGATAAAGTGACAATGCTGGAACAAAAACAGATGTTAAAGGTGGGTAAGGAGATTATAACATTTTAGTGGTAAGTTTTTGACATAGACACTTGTTGATATATGTGCTGTTATAGCATTTCCCTTCCTTTCTTTCCAGCTGGAATTACTTGAAACACTTTAAAGCTTAGTGTCATTTAATGGGAAGTTTACCTGTAAGCATTAAAAACCTTTTCTGAAATGCCTGGGAAACCACAGTTTGAACTATATAGTGTCTCATGAAATTGCAGATGATGTAATTTACAGCCTCCAGACTAAAATGTAACTTGAATATCTCTTGTCTTATGATGACATTTGAAGCATTAGGAAATTCTACCTTGCATGGAGGCAAGATGACCAACAAGTAGCTGAATGACAGTGCCTTATGTAAAGAAATGATTTCTTGTCACCTGTGAGAAATGTGGGCAGTCCCACTGGCCATAAGGAGAGGGGCACACTTTGGCAGTGAAGGCAGGGAGGAATTATTGCTGGTAAGAATGTAAGAGGGTTTAGGGCTGGAGGTTTCAATTTGAGTAGGTCTGGTTGTGGCGCATGTTGATACGAAAGGCGTTTATGGAGTGGAACACAAGAACTGAGATGTGCAAAGAAACTTCTGACTACAAGATATAAGTTAACATTCAGTTTAATGGGGAAATTGTAGCTGTAAGTAACCTTCCTTGAGGTTCTAGTCAATGTCTGCATACCTGAATAAAAATCAATAGGTAGTTCACAGTGACAGTTTCCTGTCATGTTGCCTTAATTTGTCTCGTTTCCATTTTTCCTTGTTAAATTTATCACAGTCCTCAAGTGATACTTAGCAGACTGTCAGTCTTTTACAGATTGTGAGATTGCTAGTAAATATTTGACAACATTCAATCATATTCAAAACTATGAATCTTTTTGGCTTATTGGAGTTCTGGTCTGCTGAAGGATGGCACCAAACTTAACCAACAATGTTTGTAAGCACTTACAGTGCAGGGATCTCAAGAACAGTGTATGTTACTCAATATAAGTTGGATAAAAAAGAATGCTTTTTAAAATAAATTTCAAAGTGGGGTTTGTAAGTCATGGAAAGTTCAGTAACACCCTGTCTGCCCTTCAGTACCTTAAGATCTTAATAGTTCCTTTTCCATATATTTCTTATAATAATTTTTATTAATGGCCTTGATATGTTTTTGAGGTTTTATTCACTGTATTTGGAAGAAGAAAACTGACTAGTTTTACTTTTGTGTCTTGTCATCCTTTTCAATACTCTAGAATTTTAATCCTTTCTGCGTGGCAAATAGCTCTTCAACAGTGCATTTTGAGCGGTAACCTTTCTAAATGAGCAAATGAGAGGAGGAATTGTTCTGTTTATTTCCACTGCAACTGAAGTTTATGCAAACCGTAATGCTGCTGGTACCAGTTTCCTACTGGAGTTTGCTGTAGGCTGTGAGCGTACAAGCTACATGTTTGCCCAGTTCTTATGTTCTTTCTTGTCATCTGCTACGCGCTGTCTGAGAGAGAATACTGTACAGGTTAGGCCTCTGCTCTGAACCAGTCCAGTTGTTTCTATGGACTCAAGACAGATTTAATTGTTTTCCTAATGTTCAACATTTTTTCTTAATACAATATTTTCTAAATAGTCGACAGTTTTATCAGTGGTGCAGGTGACCAGCCATCCTGACAAAACAGGATGAGGACAGCTTTGCTAGATGGAAAATTTCCTTGAGTGACAGGATGTCAAGATTTGAGAAGTGTCGATTCTGAAAAAAGTATGCATTTGATGAATTCCCTGTAAAAATCTTTTGAGGAATAAAAATATTTGAAATGTGGTCTCCAAAAGCTAAAGGCAAAAATGCTGAAATCTATTTGAAGTACTTATGTTCAATAAAGCTAGTATCTGAAATAACTCGTAACATCTTGCAGTAGATCTCAAACTTGTGTTGCAAAATAATTTATTACACACACAGCCTTAGTAGAATATTTTTATGTGAAAGTAGTCAATGATTCGTTTTGGTCAATGCTTAAGAAGACTATACTTGATTTAGACATCATCCTGCACTGTGAAGACAATCTAAAAATCATAGCAAAGACCAGAATATTGGTAAGGTAAGCAGCACTTGTACCAAATAGAGCAGTAAGGTCTAATAATGAGTTTACAGTGGGAGACTTAGGTCTGAAAAAGGAAATATTTGATTTCTGGCAAGGAAACATGAAATTTGGAATCTAGAGCAGATGCCAAACATTTTAGGGTTTGGCTGACAGTGAATTAATCGACAAATTTAGATTTGAGAGTTAACAAACACACAATTGCTGGGCGAACCTGTAGTCTTTTTATACATTAGTCTCCATTACTTTATTTTCTTTTGAAGAAATCAGGTTCCTTTGGATTTGTGTCCTTTCTGTTGTCAGCTTGCACTTTGCTCTCCACTGTCAGCTTGAGAGACTCTGACACAGTTGGAGAAGGTTATGTAAATAATAGCACCTGTTGAAATGTGTCAGAAAATGGAAACCCATCTCAGTTTTTCCTACTTTTAACTCGGTATTTTCTCCATAACAGTCTGAATGTTTTTCCTCAGTCAGTAGGGCTACAAGGTATGGCATTGTGCATATATGTGTACTTCCTTAGAGTGCAGTCCTACCATTGAGAAGAAGTCCCAGGAAGGATTGGATCAAATGCTAGATTGGCAGCTTAAAGCCAGTCAATGGAAGTAATACTGATTCTCTCCCTGTAGTGACTTCTCCTAACTGTGTAGCAGCGTGGAGAGAAGAGGTAGGCAGAAGAAATCTCTAGGAGGAGTACAATGTGTAATTTTACAAAGCCCAAACGTGCAGTTAATATAAGACAGGAGTTGGTTGCACTTAAAAATTATTTCTTCAGCCTTCAGCAGGGAAGGAAGGTACTTAAAGATGGAAAGCTGTAGTGTGACTAACAAGAACGTTTGACGTTCTTACCCTGTTATCTACGTAGTCTGAAAAGTTGTTTTAACTTGCTTTATTATACGCATTAGTAAGAGCTGGAGACTTTTATTTTTATGTTTCAGCTGAAGTCAGATCCTGATAGCATTGTAAGAATCATGATAGTAATTTAATCTGGATTTTTAAAATAGTGGAGGAAGACCTTCTTCAGAATGGGATACTGATGCACATTAAAGATTTTGCCACTTTAGTCAAGAATAAATCTTTGGTTCTCGGACATTCTACAAATCGTGCAAAGTCTAAGATTACCAGAATATGTTTCAAAACTAGTAAGTCCTGAACTAGTAAACAGGGATTGTCATTTGCACTGTATATTAAAGAAAACCTTTCATTTTTGTACTGCAGATGATATTAATATTTTGGTGCTGGTGGTTATAATAAGCTATATGTATGTTTTCTAGATCTGATGCGGATGCATTTTTCATGTGATAGTATTGCTGCTTGCTGTGGGCAGTATGGTGGGAGCATGAAGAAGAACAGTTTCAGACTGCAGTGAAAATTTTTACCAGGGTCATGACATGACAAGTCCATGTCCATTTGTTACTGAGTTCTAGTTTAAGAGGCCTGTTGAATGGGTGAAGAGACAACAGACTAGTATAGAAACAGGGAAGGTGTAGCATGGTGGGAGTTTACTTCAGGTGAAAACTAGAAAATTTTGAATCTACCTCTTGTTTAGGGGAACCTAGCATTATTAGGCATGCCTGTGTCTGTGCAAACATGCAGCAGGTAGTAATAACCTTCAAGAGGGGGACACATATGTAACTCTGTACAGATGGCCTCTGAGATGACATCAGGGACTGCCCTGTACTGGCCACAGCTGGTTCCAGCAGGCTCCAATGGACCCGCCACAGGGCACAACTGAGCCCCTCATCCAAGATGGCAATGCCTCTAGGGGAGCGAGAGGATAGAACACTGCCTGGCAGTGTAGTAAGTGCAGTGAAGAAGTGAGAGAAACATCCTTGTGTACACCAAGGGTAGAGGAGGAAGTGGTACTGCAGGCATTAGAGCAGATAACCCCACTGCAGGTCCTCCATGGGGTCCTCTCCATGGAGAGCCCCAGGCCAGAGCAGGTGGGCGCATCCTGAAGGACACTGCGGACCATGGAGTGCCCATGCTGGAGCAGGCTTATGCTGAAGGACTGTGGCCAGTGGCCTGGAAGGAAGAGTAAAGGAGGGTGAGGGAGCAGCAAAGGGAAACCTACGTGCTGACTATACCTACTGTTCCCCACCAACCCTGTTGTGCTTGGGGCGTATGGAGAAGGTGTTGTTTTCATTTGTTTCTCACTATCCATATCTGTTTTAATTGGCAATAAATTAAACTAATTTTCTTTGTCGGGTTTTATTTACCCATGATGCTAATAGCTAAATGATTTCCCTGCCCTTATCTCAACCCATGAGCTTTCTTTTTTTATTTTAGTTTTTCCCTATGTGTTGGGGAGGAGGGAGTAGAAGATCAGCTGGGTATGTGTCTGGAAGCTGGCCAAGATCAACCCACTACAGTGGTGAATTTTTTTAGTGAATGAAATATTTTGCTATGACGTGTCAAGCCACCGGCTTAGAAACTGCTACTATGTAAGTGACTAATGATAAGTTGTAGACCACTGAGACTTATCTTTTGGAGTTGGCAAACTACTTTGTTTAAAAAAAGTAAAAAAGCCTTAATATCTGACATTTTTTTCAAGTTTATTTTGTGCTTTGCTTTTATTATTGCATTTCAACGAACGTGAAAACAATGTGGCATATTAGCAAAATGCTACTTTGTAACTGTCTTGTGGTATGTAAAGACTCCTTTGTGACAGTATTATCTGTGCCCCATCTCTCCTCTGGGATATTAAAATGAGAATTACTCCGTCTCTTACTGTAGTACATGCTTGTGAATGTTCTTCTGTCATCCTAATTTTTTGTGGGGGATAATGATAGCAAGGGAAATATATTTTCTTCTTACTTCTCAATTCCTGTTCTTTGGAAAGCGTATTATTTTTTCTTAAGTTCCTTCGCTGCCTTATTTATATAAATTCTACAAGAAACAGTATACTGATCAAAATCTTCATTGTTTCGACTTTGAATGGTTACAAGCTACCGCTCTGAATTTGTATACAAGTAAGAAATTTTATAAGAGTTTAAAGAAATCTTTACCCATCTTGACTCTTCCTGGCTTATATCCAGTATCTGGTAACTATATGCATAGGTAGTCTTCACAAATTTACTTCCTTTTTATGTGTGTATAACTTCTCCTGGTAAGATAACTTCATTAGAAGCAGTAGACTTACTTCAGGTTTTCTTAGGGAACATGACAGCATGTCACATCCTTATATAGGCTCCAAATAGAAAAAAGAAATTGCCGTCCTTTTAGGGAAGATATGCTGAGCAGAAAAGATTAGCCCAAGTGTTCTAACATAGGTGGTACAAGGAAGATCTCATAGCAGTTACAATATCTTTTATCAGATACAATTGCCCAGAATATTCAGATATTTTTCATTCTTCCTCTCTTGTCTATGGTATTTCCACCTTGATCTAGGAAAACCCCCCAGCTTTCATATTTCAGAACAATTCTGATCTGCCTGCTTTTTGTGTTTATTGTCATATTTCACATGTAAACTATATTTGTTTTAGGCAAGATGTTTCCATGTGGCTTTTTTAGTGTTTGTTTCTTTTAAGGAAGTGAATAGTCTTGATATGATGTGAATGTGAGTTGTGGAAAGCTTTCATTTATGAGGACAAGTGTCCACTTAAAATACACGTAGTGGATGTGAGTTCATTTCAGCGTGTCTGTACTTAGTCCTTCATAATGCTCATTTGAGGAAATCTGCCCTATACTTACGATCTTACACTACTGCATAAAGTAAATAAAATGCAGAACAAGTATGCAGTTAAGCATTACTTAGGAGATCTGAGGAATTTTTTGCCAAATGAGGTTTGCCCATGGCATCCAATTCCTGAAAACAGATTGAAATTGTCATGTTTTAATGCATGGCTTTGATTTTCTCTGCTTTCTCTGTTTATTTTTATGGTAGAAGATCATCTTACCTCCACTTCTAATGGTTACGAAAAACTGAGGGCATAGTTGGCAAGGATACAGCTTCATCTTCCCTTTTCTACCTGTGAAGTGGTCCAAGATGGAGAAATAGTCACAAAAGCAGCAAAAATGATCACAGAGATTATTTTGTTATCCAGATTTGTCCAAAAATTATCCACTTGAATACATATATAACTGAAATTAATTTTACTTAATAAACTTTACATCACTGTTAAGTTCCTAACTTCTGACACTGGAGACTGGCAATAATTTTTGGAGTTTTCTACCAATGGACTGACCTTCAATTTATGCAAGAATCTGAAAGAAAGCATAAAATGTCAGTGATCGTAGCACAGCTTCTCAGTATGTAGAGCTGGCAATCTGAAAAGCAAGATCTTGAAAGTCTGGTTTTGTTTCACAGCAAAAAAATTGAAGACAGAGGAAATATGTCAAA
>WEIS01078648.1:0-10869 GCA_013389965.1 Todus mexicanus | reverse complement strand
ATGAGCTGGGAGAATAAAATTAGTTTGCTGAAAAGAAATAGAACATGGAGACAATGGAGCATTTCTGAAGAACTCTGCAGCTCAGTAATGAACTGGCAGGTTTAATAAACTCCAGAGCTACAAATTGCTACAAAGTGGCCAAGAGCCAGTTGGTGATAATCTGTTAGGAGTCATGGAGTCTGATATCCTAAGGTTCCCTAATTGTACTGAAGCAATATGTTCTGCTTTCAAGTAAATCATTAGATTTTATCATTAGCACAAATTAAACAGCCTACCTGGCTGCAACAGATATCAGTAAATTAATNAATTAATAAATAAGTCCCCCGTTTTTCCTACATGATTTTCATGCGGGGAAAATACTCCATGTGATATTCATTATGTACCAGTATGACACATTTGAAAAATCCCAATTTTCTAAATCTTCCTTTGAGTAGTTTTATGTGTTTGGGGTGGGTTTTTTGTCAAAGCATATTTTTGTCTATTTGTAATCACCTTCTTTATTTTGAGACAAAAACAGTAATTGAAACCTTCATCCACATGTAGTACCTACCTGAAAAAGTAACATATTTAAGAACTCACTCTAGCTTCAATTTAATTAAGAAAACAGCAAGTTGTAGCAGGNTAGCAGCCTTTGTGGTGTCAGCTCTTAGCAAGTGTAGCAGGCATTCCTGAACAGTGGTGTCAGCCTTAGAGCTTCTACCCAGCTCTTACTTCCATGGCAGCCACAGTAGCCTCCTCAAGGCTGCCCAAATCCTACATGCTCTTCTCATTGTGAACCGCTGGTGGGATTTGGTGCTGGTGATGCTGCCTCTTTTAGGCAAATCCTGTCTCTCTTTGCTTATGCTGCTGATTGTCCTCTACCTTAAGGTGGAAAGGCAGAAATAGTTGTTGGAAGAAAAGAAATGTTGCATGAGGTACTAAAACTGTGAGACATAAATTCAGAGACTTCAGCTACACTTTCTAAATTTCCACTGCAATATCAGGTGATAGAATCACAGAATGGTTTGATTCGGAAGTGACCTCAAAGATCATCTAGTTCCAGCTCCCTGCCATGGGCAGGGACAAATCCCACTAGACTAGGCTGCACAAAGCCCCATCCAAACTGGTCTTGAACGCACTCGGTGATGGAGCATCCACAAATTCCCTGGGCAATCTGTTCCAGTGTCTCAATACTCTCATAGTAAGAAATACATTTAATTATCAAATTTATCTGCCTGCAGTAGTTATTAGGTGGGAGATCAGTAAGATTTTATCTGAGATATTCTTAAAATTCTCTGAGATTTTTCAGAGTGGGAAAAATTGATAGGATGTTTCCTAGTTCATCCTAGCTTGCAATGTGATGAGGAGATTTTCAGTTTAACTGCTTAGAAGTATGTCAAATACTTTGTTGTTAAGTAGATAGTTTAATTTGTTTTAAGGAATCTTTTAAAAAATAAATAAATGTGTGATTCAAGTTTTCACAAACACAGACAAGTATGAAAGAATTTCATAGCTTACTGCAATAAATTATATGAAATAAAAACCCCACAGGCATGTGTCTAAGTATAACTGGTGTAAAACTCTATGTATTATTAAGAGACATAACTAAAGTAATAATGGTTTCTCTAGGTATGATTCATGAAAGCCTATTGCACTGATTTAAATAACAAAGAAGTTATCCTTCAATTTACATCTTGCAGTCCCGTTAGGAAAGGGCTGCCAGGTCTGCCTATATAAATCCAAGTTGTCTCCTGTTTTTTAATGACACATACTTTTTACAGTCAGAATAAGATTTGCAATCTCAAAATTACTTGAAATGCCAGCATCAGTCTGTACACAGCTGAGCTAAAATCTATTTTGTTACATTTTGTATTCCTGTGGCACTTGAGAAAATAATTTAATTGCTGCGCATGCAGGAATTTGTGCGTTGCTTTGCATGTGCATTACTAATTCTGTCTGTATTCTGTATAAGCGACTATTAGTAAGTTTGCTACTCAGCTGTATTCATGGGAGACTGCTGTCTCTTTGGGGAGGGC
This sequence comes from Todus mexicanus, assembly GCA_013389965.1. NCBI lineage: Eukaryota > Metazoa > Chordata > Aves > Coraciiformes > Todidae > Todus > Todus mexicanus. Next base: position 8,854 of record WEIS01078648.1, on the reverse strand, counting down.
TGGGAATGCCAGCTGTCTATCATATTTAAGTATGAGAGAGCAAGCTCTGAATATTCCCAGCTGAAGTCAATAAAAGCATCAGGGACACAGCATCCTCTCCAGATAGCTCAAATACAGGGGTTGAGAAAACTGCTCTGGAACTATTTGTATCCATTTTGCTGGCTAAAATTATATGGCATAAATGCATGTAAAGATAATGATTTATTTTCGTTAACATTTTGGAGGGTGATAGAAATACAAGAAGATTGTGGGGTTGTTTGAGTTTTTTTAAAACCAAACTGATGTACTCTAATAACAAATTAGCAGGTGTTCATATTTTTTAATGATAGCTATTAAATAACACCCACAAGCACCAGTTTATGTACATTGAGTAGAGAGCCTGTGGTATATTTGCTGGATCACTCTCAGTACAGGTAAGGTGATGTGACCTTTTCTTCATTAACCAAATTATTTTTGGCAGGCAGCCTTTAGCAATAATCTAGCTTTTCATACTAAGCAAATCTTCTGAAGCACTTCCTAATAACTGCAGTTGTCACAATCTCTATATCAGGACCCCTGTATCTCAAGTTGGGGTGGCTCTGGTTTGCTAGTGGGACAACCCACCAGCAGCATGAAGGAGTTGCGCTCACCGGACAAGATTTCAGTCCTCTTTGCACCAATGCAGTCATTCCCCTGCTTCACACTGCTTTCTATTATGCCTTTTTCTGCCACTACTCTGGTCTCCTGGGCGCTGTAGGCAGTAGTCTTAATAACCAGCACACATGTTCTGCTTAGTTTACTAATAATTTACAGCAATTTGTAGCCCGTTAATATAATAAATTTCAGCTACACTGTTGACACAACTTGTTATCATGTATAAACGGCTGTGCTTTGATAAATGAATGCAGAATGTTCTTCTAAAGGTTCACCGTGTTGCTTCAGAGCATATGCTTCTTATTATGGACACATTTCCAACTGAACAAGAGTGAAACTCTGCGCTTAAGGCTTTCTGAATTTGGATGAGCAAGGCAGGAAAATGCTGTCTTAATAATTTGGAAGACGTATTTTACTCTTATTTCAGTTTTCTGATGTGTCATAAAATTGACTGAGTTTATACAGAAACCAGGCAACTATATTCTGGTTTCAAAGTACAGGTATTTTTCATAGAAAGTTTTGGATAGCCCCATTGGTGTGCTGCCTTTGACTTGAAAGATGCAGCAACTTTTTTTCTGTGTTAACGGAAATACCTTTGGGTTAATGTTACACACAGTGTAAGCTAGATGCTTTTCCTTGCACTGAATACTTCTTGCCAACAACAGTAACGAACCAACACATCTTTTTTTTTTTTTTTTCTGTTTTTCTTTTTCTTTGAGATTTACATTGTTAGGTCTTTTATCTGTACCATATCCGATATAAGTCAAGCTTAGTGTTTTGGATAAAGAGTTTGTTCTTGCCAGTCCAAGAATGACAGTTGATTACCCATTAGTGTGACTCCCACTGTACAGCAGAGCAGTTGCACAGAAGAAAGGTGTTTTAACCCAATAATCCACGCAAAGAGGACAAAAGATTCTCTTCATTATACTAAATTCATTCTTCACAATTAATATTTTTCTTCCATGCATTTCTATTTGGTAGAAGTTATATTTTCTGGAGGAAAAAAAAAAAAAAAGAGGTTGTTACCATTACTGTTTACTTTGGTTTTTTAATGGCTTTCTTGCTTTTAATTACACTAGGTACCTCTTTCAGGCCTCATGCTGTTCAATGTTGAAAGCTAAAATGTCACCATGCCTGCTATACAATATACAGGCCTTTGTCATGCTTTTATGGTCAGATGTCTTCCTGTATTATATGTGAAATAATAATTCATCTCCTTAAATAACTTCATGCTCTTACCTACTTCTCTACCACAAAGAGAAAATAAACAAAGGTTTAGAAAATATTATGAAATAATAAAATCCATATGATGGTAAAATATTAGCAGGGCAATGACCTTCATTTGGGAACTTCACCATAATCACATGAATTTTTTGTGTTCATTTCTCTCCAGCATGTCAGAGTTGCATATAAGATCTTGCTTATGTTACAGATTACCTTAGGGTAGAAAAAATGCATTCACAAACTGATCTGAATCTGCACAGACAAGTTTTGAAAGATTTTAGAGGCTTTTCAAGGATGCAGGACTGTTTCTTTAGAGCACGCTGCTGCCCTGTGGCTGCAGTGCTGCAGCGTGTTCAGCCCGCAGCTAAGTTGTGCTTGGCGGGAGCAGAGGTTTGTGTTATCGCTGATCCCATCACTGAGGGAGGCAGGACTGCTTGGAAGGAGGGCTGATCCCCAGCAGTGGAAGGTGGTTGTGTTACAGCTCTGCTTGTCTTTCCAGGGTCCTGTATTACTTTTATTCTGCACTTTCCCTTCCATTTCTATCTCCACCCCGATGTTTTCCACAGCTTACCCTAGGAAAATACTGAAGCTCTACAATTTAAACACATTGTAATTACCCTCCTGAGGGAGAGATCTTTTGCTATTGCCCCTTAAGTACACTATTTAATCGCTCCCTTCTCATGGTATCTGAGGAACATATTGACTATGCCCATGAGGTAAAGCATTGTTCCACAGTCCTTGCACCTCTGCTGTGCAGACTAGGACATCACTGGAGAGAAAATATAACTCCTTCCACAGTAAGTGCCCAGTTCCCTTCTAGAGGGAACCTGGGGGCAAATACATGGCAGAATACACCTACTGCATTGCATAAATTCAATGGTTATGTGAAGGGTTGTATTAAATGGTGATAGAGATGTAAGATGCTTCACTTCGTTTCTTGGGACTTGAGCTGCTAAAAATCATATAGGTTTATGCTGTAAGGGCTGTATTTCTGTTCATGTCAGTGGAATGACAGTGATGTCATGGACAGACCTGCTTTTGCCCATACATCTTTTGCTTTCTTTCTAAATGCAAAATTATCCTTGAGATTTGAAAGGTTTGAGCATGCTTCTGAAATGCTTGTTTTTACTGATCATTACGTATTCATTTTAAATGCCTGTCCCCTGTAATAAATTTGCAGGTAAACCAGTTATGATTGTTACTGAATATATGGAAAATGGTTCTTTGGACAGCTTCCTACGGGTAAGTGCAACAGAGAACTACATGGTGCAGACTGGCTCTTTTTCTGAATTTGTTATGAATTTGCTGCACCTCTACTCTGATACATTATCAACTTTTGTTGCTTGGTATTGCATCATTTCAATTTATTTTTGTGTGCATTGCATGTGCTCAGAAAGCCAGATTAAAAAAAAAATCGGTAAAAAAACCCCAAACAAACAAAAAACCCAAACAAAACAGAACAACATTCTGGCACAAAAAGATGGAAATTGTTTTTCTGAGGACTGAATTACTACTGTAATGCAGTTACACTTATTGTTAGAGGCCTCTGTGTCTTACCAAGTGATTTGCAAAGTGAACAGATTTGTGGAAATGTTATCAGTAAACCAATATCACTGAGCCAAGAGATGTTTCCCTAAATGTGCAAAGTTTAGGGAATAACCCTGTACCTCGGGGTGTTTGAAATGTTTTGCTAGTGAACTTTATGGGCCTATTTTCTTTCCCCGACCTTAGACATACTAATACTGTTGTTGATTTATCTTTGTTTTCTGTCAAAGTTGGTAGTGAGCCTAAAAAAATTTGAACGCTCCCTGTGTCACCAGGATTTACTTGTGGCAAAACAAGAAGTGTAGCAGAAATGAAATCCCATCTGAGGGGAAACACTAGTTTAATTTTAATTTGTTAGGGCAAACTCAGCTGTGGCTGGGAGGCTGCTTTGGTTCTGCCACGGTTGAATGACACTATCCCCCAAATTCATAACACTGAACTGGAAGTTTAACCCCAAAAGGGGATATATTGTCAACCTTAGTTGACTATGTACTATATATGTTATGATGTTCACTGGAGCATGTAAAATACATATAAATAATGTGTCAGTGTATCTGAATGAAATATATCTGCAGTGAACTATATATATGTGTTTATACTGAAAATCCTTGAAGAAAGCTCTGAGGAAAGGACAATAATTTCTAACTGTACAAAACAGTTGTTCAGCTTCTTCGTTCATTTCAGTGTGATTTTATTTATTTTTTACTACTGTTGAATGGAAACATAGCTAAGAACCCTGTGACTCATTAATATCACAGGCAGCTCAGGCCATATAAACCTTTTTATACATGACTTTAAAACTAGTTTGCTTTCCCCACTGCCATTGAAAGGCTATCTGATCGTCTCATTGCTTTCCTGATTAGAAACCTTTTGATTTTCAGCTAAATCTTTTCCAGGGTCTGTAGAGATTTTCTTGTGTTCACTACAGTTGCAGAAGGTTTCATAAGAGGGAACTGCTAAGAGTCTTTTATAATAGTGAATTTCTTCATGAATGGGAATTCCAAGAGGTTCTTTAAGCATCTACTCTTCCATATATTCGTCTAATGTTTACAGTGCTAATATTGCCCCTAAGTATATTAATCAAAAATGAAATGAATGCATTCATTCTTGCAAACTGATTCATGTGAGCTCACCCCACATGACAGAGCCAGGTCCCATGTATTTAATAAAATTCTGGAAGAAGCAGCAGGAAGAAATGGAGAGCTGCCCATGATGATACATTTACACCACTGGGGAATTCATTTGAGATCTGTGCTAGGACATACTGTTGTCCTGTCATCTATGCATCCATATATCATTATCAAAGCTAGATGTTCACAAACAGCATTAGTAAGAGCTAGGAGATTTAAAACAGATGTCTGGAAGTGGACAATTACAATTATAAGCAACTATAGGTTTCTAGGCTAAGTCACAGTGTGTTTAGCTGATTTTTGTGTTCCTGAAGTTGAGAATTTTGAGGAATGAGTTTAAATATAATGGAATTTGAAAACCACTGAGTCAGATCAGCATTTGCTTTTGTTAAAGAAAATACTTGCATAACAGAAAACTTTCATTAGTCAGTTGGGTAAGGGTGGGATTTTCACTGACAATTCCTACAGTCTTTCAGGGAAGTTGGACATCCATTTTCCTAGTGTCCTGACACTCCATACTCATGAGCACAGGCAACTTAGGTTTATGTGTTACTTTCACACAGGTCCCATCTAAGAAATTGAAATTCTGATGACATAAGAATGGGAAAAATTAATTTTTATCTGAATTGAAAATCTGTCCCATTTTGTCAGCTGATTGGGAGGTTATCCTCCACGTGTCAAAGCAGTCCCACATGTGGCACTTAAGTCTCAACTATTGACTCACAAACTCTTCACTTGAGGAGCTTCCAGGGTCTTTATCAAAAATTCTGTTCAAGGAGGAATATGAACAATCTCTGAAATGCTAATTTCAATGTTTTCCAGAAACATGATGCCCAGTTCACAGTCATCCAGTTAGTAGGTATGCTTCGAGGGATCGCATCTGGCATGAAATATTTGTCAGATATGGGTTATGTCCATCGAGATCTAGCTGCTCGTAATATCCTCATCAATAGCAACTTGGTGTGCAAAGTCTCAGATTTTGGTCTCTCTCGTGTACTGGAAGATGACCCAGAAGCTGCTTACACCACAAGGGTGAGTTTCTGTGTTGGTTTATCCTTTTAAAATTCTTGTTGGTTGTAACAAAGTTAGATTGAGATGTGAGGGAGCCCCTGCAGCTTATAATCTGTTTTGCAGAGGCCATGCAGTCTTGCATGCCCAGAGATCCTCAGTAAACCACAAACTCATCACAGCTATTTTTTAACTCATGTCTCAGAGAAGATTGGAGGAAGAAAATATTTTTTCTGTTGGTAGATTATTTTTCTTAAAGTATGCAAAATTCATACCTCAGTTTCTTTCTACTGGACATGTAAAGGATTGAATACCACAATTAAGGCCTGATTTGGTTTGACACACAGTAATGTAAGACTTCTTGTGTGAATCATAGAATACCAGCTTGGAAGGGACCTCAAGGATCATCTGGTCCAACCTTTCAAGGTAAAAAAGTATAGTTTAAGTGAGATGGCCCAGAACCCTGTCAAGATGAGTCTTAAAACTCTCTAGTGTAGGGCAATTCACCACTTCCCCTGGGAGATTATTCCAATGTCTAATTGTTCTCATGGTGAAAATTTTTCTTCTGGATTTCAATCAAAATCTCCTCAGGTGTGTTTTCAGAACGTTTTGTTACATTGCTAATTTAGCTCCCCTACAGTAAAAAAAAAAAAAATCCTGCCCACCAATAATTTGGAGGATTTTTATTTTTAAAAAAAACCCCTTGTTTTGCCTTCTAGTATGATGGGGGACATGTCTGATTGAAGCATACTGATATCGCTGTTCTGCAAGAGAGTATACCTAATGTTGTACTTTACCTGAGTAAAAAATTTAGTAAAACAAACAAACAAAAAATCTTGCTTAACAATGTAATAAACCTCCTGTACTTACTCCTTCTTACATCATATATACAAAGTAGTACTTGTCTTTTGGAGGTGAAGTGATATGAAAGAGGGGACTTAGCTATGAGTATTTTGTCCTGAGGTAGAGAAGCATTTATCAGACAGGGGACTTCCCATAGTGTAGGCTACTACTTGTTTCTTTTCTGGATTTCATCGTGCCTGAAAAGCTACCTGGAAGATAAGGTGTTTCCTTAGAGCCTTAGAAAAGCCACAGCATCTTCTAAATTGAGCTTTGCTGCATCGCTTGTTCTCTCTTAAATGACACTTTTCATTTGTTGTGGTAATCACGAAGACATATATTTAGCTTTGTGTATGTAGATACAACACTGGAATGTCTGGTTGTTCACTTTAATCCTATTGCAAGGGGATTTTATTAACTTTAGAAAAAGTGTCATTAATATCCAATACCTTAGTCAAATGCAATTTGCGGTGATGCCTAGTAATCGTCTCCTCTTCACTGTACAAACCAGATTAGAGTAGAATGTATCAGCAAAATCTTAGTGTGGGTTTTCTAGGAATTCCTTCATTCCCTGTCACTGACAGGCGTAATCAATTATTGTGGTACTTTACATGCTATCTGCTTCATGATTGAAGTAAAACAGCATGTGACAAATGAGTAAAAAAATCCTAGCTGTTTTCTTACACATTATATATACATTATATACACATGTATTTATAGATACACATTTATCAATCTTACCTTCATAGCTTACCAGGCATAAAGACACTATTCTTTGCTTGACCTTTCACTGCTTGCTTTTACCTCTGATAAGCTTTGGCACATTGCTAGAAATATGCAATATATACCACTTTAGAAAATTGTCTGCGGAGAGGTCTCATGGTTAATATAAAGAGACAGAAAGCAGTTTTCATGCTCAGTATAGGTGCAGCATTCTTAAGTAAATATATTAATATAATGCAAGAGTTTCTCAAGGGAAAATTGTCTATAGTTCAGCCAGAGGTGTATTGCCTTGTTGGATAGACTTGCCTGCCCACTTCTTAAAAACTCCTGTGAAAGTAATGGGTGTTACTGTCACCGAGGTAAACAGTTTTAGATATAGTATTTATCTAGTCTCATATTTAACCTCTCTCCCCCAGGATGTACGCTTGCAAGATGAGGTGATTGCTCTGTGTCCTAGAAACTGCCCATTGGCAGGTGATCAATATCTCCCTTAAAGCAGCTGCTTTAAGGAGATTGCTGTTGTCTTCACACACATCTCTCCATTCTTCTACTTTCTAAACAATTTTTCCAAACTCACTGTTCTTGCTGGTGTCCTTCAGACTCTCTTCGATGGATCTATGTATTCATTAAATATGATGCCCAAAATGGGATACTCATCCTCTGCACCAAGCATAGCATATTTAGCTCATGTGGCTTGCACATGCCCTTTCTGTTAATATCTATCTCCATGGGTGGAAGTCTCTGTTTCTTCTCCCACTCCCAGCACAACTTTGGCACGTGGTGGTCTCATGTTCTTCTGCTTCAACACATAACTTTGGCAGGCTTTGGAGTTCAATTCTTTTATCCCAAAATTAATCTGGGCACTCAAATTAGTCTATAATTTAGTAGTGGCATTTTGTGTACTCGCTTTAAGAGCTGAAGTTACCTTTAAGTCATAGTTAACTTAGATGAAGAAGTTATCTAGGGAGGAAAAATTAGCTCCCCTCAAACTGCATAGCACAAAGCTTTATGAAGGAAGCACACTTCCCTGGAGATTAAAGTATGTCAGTGACTTATATCTGCAGGTAACTAGGACAAACCAAGGTATACAAGGCATCAGCATTTCTGGCCAATGTTATATGTGAATTTCCTATGACCAAGTACAGTGATGATTTTTTTTCTATCTTCCTGTCCTTCTACCACCTATTTTCTAAGCTTACCTGCCTATTTACATTTAGATAGTGAAATCAGATGGAAAGAAACTATTTTGTAAAGTGTAATCATCTGTGTTCAGTAAACTCCATCTGGTATTTATGGTGTATATCCAAACTGCTGCTGGAAGATGTTCAGATAATTAAAACCTTCATACACAACCTAGGGCAAATCTAATTTTCTTCAAAAGTAGTTGCTGAATATACCTCTGCCACACCTTGACTGTGAGAGAAGGACAAGGTTATTTGCTATTCAACTTTTTGCTCAAGTTTCCTTTGAAGTGAATCTTGTATAGATGTCTAGGTAGCATGTCCTGCTGCTTATTCATGTCACAAAATACAGAACTGTTTCTTTGGCTACTCCTACTTGCATTTTGCAAGCACTTACTCATAGAATCATAGAATAGTTTGGATTGGAAAAGACCTTTGAAGGTCACCTAATCCAAACCTCCTGCAGTGAGCAGGGACATCTTTGACTAGATCAGGTTGATCAGAGCCCTCTCCAACCTGACCTTAAATGTTTCCAGGAATGTTTCCATCTACCACCTCTTTGAGAAACCT
>WEIS01078639.1:0-10153 GCA_013389965.1 Todus mexicanus | reverse complement strand
TGCAAAACTCTACATTTGATCCTTAATTCTATGCTTGCATGTTTAATGTGCAGCTCGTGCTAACATGTGCAACCAGCTCATATATATTTGTTCCCTAGGACTCTGAAATGATGAAAAAGAATCATTTGTCTAAATTAATGGAAATGGGCTGATCTTTAGCGTCCAGCCACACACACACCTGGTGAACTGCAGCCCAGCACCTTGCTTTTCAACCACCTCAATGCAAGCAGAACACATGATCCAAACGTACAGCAAACACTAGAACATTTTTCATTCAGATGTATTTGGGAATATCTGAATGCCAATAACACAATGGACATTCCAAACCACAGGGTTCTCACTAACTTTCTGCCAAAGCCTTGTATCCATAGGCTGATCTGGCATTGGGTCAGGCTTGTAAATGCAAATAAACATAAGTAAATGCACTTCTAAGTGAACAGTTCTTAGGCTCTCATGCTTCAAAGAGACACATTTCAATTAAGATTTTATCCACTTTTGCATTCGATCAAATTTATCCGATTTTGAATCTAAACCTGAAGTATTAAAAGTAACAATGACTTCCATTTTCTTCCACCCTAGCAGAGACCAAATTCAAGCCATATACAGGGACATGTTTGTACCATTCCATCCCTCGTGACCTACAGCAATTCTAAGGGGATCTCATCGAAGGTTACAAACAAAAATCAAGGTAATAAAAGAGAAATATGTAAGACTGCGGTGTTAAATTGGTACAGTTCTTCCTCTGATACACATTACCTATGCCCTAGGGTCTCCCACAAGTAGTTCATAGGAAAAAAACCCAACACCTCAGCTGCTACACAAGTTGGACTTAAAAGTCATGGAGCACCTTATTATTTGAAATGTATCAATGAAGGTGACAATGAGAAATAACTAAATCATTCTCAAATCCAGCAAGGATAACGAAAACTCCCAGCACCAAAGCTTACTTCTCTTAAAGACAGGCTGCAATGTTGTGATAAATTCAAGTTTAAAAAAAGCTACACAAAGGGAACTTCTAGATCTGGTTTTGCTGTTCTGTTGTTCTTGTCTAAGGCTTGAGGAAATTTACGACTTCCTCCTCCAGCTTGTACCACTAAGAAATCTTCCAGAATACAAGTCTCCTAAACCCCTTGCCTACAAATCTATGTACACTTAAGTGATTCAGAGGAAAATGCAAATTTGGGGGCAGGCAAGACTCCCCTCGAATCTACTTCTTTTTTAAAAAGTCCTTCTCAAGTGGCTATAAAAAGTACGCTCATGTTTCTCTGCTATTTATACCATACAGGAAGAAGGCCTGAAAATTGGCAGCAGACATTTCTGCATGTTTCGTACCTCAGAGATACAAGTATGCCAAGAATTTTCATGGCAAATAGTAAGCATTTGTCAGGAGTTTGAATTAAACAATGACAGAATATTATTTTCTTTAAAGGCCTTTGAATAAAATTTCTTCGCAACTCTCAATTTTTTAGAATAATCTGAAAACCTGAAGATAACATTTTAGCATAAAGGATGTGGAAAATCTTTTTAAAGGGGAAAACCCAAGAAAATAAAATACACACACCTATTTCACAACATTTTTATATACCACAAAGCAGTAATAAAGATCAAATCAGATCTTTTCTGCCAATGTAGATCATCACCTGACCATTACAGAAGGTGCTGCTGACATAGAAAGGCTGGCATTTCAAATAAGTAGTATTGAAAAATTTGCACTTTACAGCTATTCCACTGGAAAATAGTGAAGGGAGTAACATAATTCTCAACAGGCAGGTACTCCCACACGTTGTCTCCATGTGAAAATCTTGAGGCTATCAACCACCAGCTGCCCAGAGACATTAGCTAAAAACTAAAGCCTTGTGTCACAGCCAAGTGAACTTTTCTTTGGGTCAACACCAAGATTTACAGGCACTCAGAACAGTATAAACTGACTTCAAGGTGAAAAGGGTTTGACGCAAATATCTGTGATAGTCCCATCAGCTCCATATTTCAGCTCCTCCCACCTGCATTGGCTTCTCGTGCCTAAGTCAACTAACGCACAATTCGATAGCTTTGACTTACTGTGAGATGTGAGTTATTGGGGTCAGCAGCGTCTCCTCCTCCAGGTCAAGCTCATTGGCGAAGCTGTTGGTCCTGATGAAGGGTCCTGTGTTCACATCTAAAAACGTCGGGCTTTTTTTCACTGTGAGGAGACATGCAGATAACAGTTAAAGCAATGGCACTCAGCTGTGTCAAGAAAGGTCTACCCCATGTTTGAATCTTTGAAATACTGCACATTTTAACAGAATACAGAAAACAGAAAACAGTACCCCCAAAAATTGAATATACAGCAGAGCTCATCAAAAGCAAAACTTTGACTCTTCTTCTACCCAAAGAATTGCAATTTCTGCTGAAGACTTTTAGCTAACTTTTTTTTCTCTTTTTTGTTGTTGTTGGTTGTGGGCTTTTTCATTCATACCCCTCATACACTAGGATGCAGAGTATCTATATCACAGGCAGCTCCATGCATTATAAAACTTACTGTACAATGCTCGGCCACACCACTGCTCTACAGCAACAGTACCTGAATGCTATATAATGACAACATCAGGTCCTTTTTATACCATCTCCACCTTGTTTTTCAGGTTTTAATACCAGTTTCTGGGGTGTAATTACTGAGGAAGACCAAGAAACCAGGTTTAGATCCACAAGGGAGCCCCAGCATTTCCTTGATGAGCTGCTGGCTCCTGTCACATGCTGTCTGAGCCAGTCTTTTGGTTCCCAATCCCTCTCAAAGACGCCACATCTTTGAGTCCAGACACGAGACAGGTGCCAAGATGCTCAGTTCATCCAAGATGAGGTCTTCTGTGGGAAGGCCATTTCACAAAAACTTCAGATATTGGAAGTTTTTAGTGGCAAAGTCGCTTGTATACCAACACTTCGATGCATCCAAGAAATAAGGCAGAGTATTACAGATTTCAGTTTTAAACTCGGGCTCCTAAATATTGCCAGACTCTCCCATTAAGAACTCAAAGTGCTTTTACAAGCATGGTCCAGATATTTGTTGGAGAAGTCACACAATCTGCATATAAGTAAAACCATTGTTGCATTGATACATGACTGTAAATGAATTTTATAGGGAATAAACCTAAGTAGAATTCTGTAGAAATCACAGGTAGATTGTGACATCTCCATAGAGACCTTGATCTGTGCAACTGGCTGGATCATTTAATGAAATAATTACAGGGTTGCAATTTATGAAGTCTCTAATGTATTAAGTAAAACACTGAACACTTACAAACAAAATTTCTATAGTTTTAGTAAATCTTAGCTTTCTATTATTGGTTTTAGTATCACATTCTTTAATCACTTTGCTGCAGCTGTCATTCAGAACAGTGGCTGTGAGACAAGTAAACTAATTCCATGTTCAGATATGTAGCAAAATCTCTTTAAAAAAAGACTCCTTTTGGCTTTCATTAAATTAATTTTCATTTCTAGAAGAAACAAATGAAACTTTCCCCATTTCTAGGAAAGGAGGAGTCACAGTCTTTTTAGTTTCCTTAATGGCAAGTGATAGAACTGCTGAACCTAAACCCATGTCAAGTGTTTGCTGAACAGTCACTAAACTGTGCTCAGGAGATCCACTACATGCAGAACACAAGTGGATTTGCAGAAACAGGTGGTCTTGGATCATTCCCAGTTACTGCTTTCCAGTTTCACGGGATGGGAGAGGAGGAGTGGCACAAGGGAAAAGGAACTAGAAGTCAAGGCTGTACCTCAGCCTGTTTGAAAGTGCTGTTAGCCGAGAACACAGACCTGAAGAGCTGCTTAATATCAGGCAAACACCGTATCTCCTTCCCTCTTTTTATTTTAAAATTTTCTATAAGGTCATAACCCAGATCAGCCTGCTCTGGTGACCAGTGCAGCTCTTTACATTCTCATTCTTAAACGTATGGTGCTGCTTCCAACATGAAGGAGGAACCTTTCCAGAACACCACCATGCAACCTGCTTGCATGGAGAGAGGAGGGACCCAGGACATGGCATTAATCAGAGTTTCTCTGCCACAAAGTGCTTTGAAGTAAGGCTCAAGCTGAGCACCAGGGAGATTTTGCTGCCACAGCATATTTTTTTTTTATGATTTATAAAAAGAAATTCGTAACCATTTGACTCTGGAGGAGTCTGTCTCACAATGCAGTGTTAAAAAAAGGTATGTTAAAAAAAGACACTACATTTCTAAAAAAGTAGGCTAAAGGAAAAAAAAAAGGAAGTTTTAGGAGCTCATGTTCAATGGATAATAATGAGTGAAAAGAAACAGGAAACAGGTGTAGCAAGGGATGTTTACTGTAATTCAGGGGTCCCCAATCTTTATTTTCTCTATTTTTGATGGGTAGCAGCAGCAACTACGGTAACAGGCATGACTATCCAGCTGCTAATGCTGAGCCAAGTTCAACTTTGAAATGGCAGAAAATACACTCCCTACGACATGAGAACCCCTGCTCTAAAGCAGCACTTCTGAACTTTGTAGGAATATTCCAGGTGAGGCTGGCCAGGGCTCTGAGCAAAGTGCTCCAGTTGCAGATACTCCCTGCAGAGGGGTCGGACTGGATGAGCTTGAAAGGTCCCTTCCAACTCAAACCAGACCGTGGTTCAATGAACTTTCAATGGTGTACTATAAACACAATAAGAATAAATTAGCCGTGGGTTTTCTATACTACCAACGCTACAGTTTTTTAAAACCATATGACATGCATGCAGATACTTCTCTGGTAGTGGAGTATTTGGTCAGTAAGACAGAAAATATTTTCTGCTTCCATTTTTGCAAGCACAGGCAAAAAATTTAAAACACTTCAAAGTATTTTTCATGCAATATCTGAGTTTCAATTCGTGCATTTAGAAAATACCCCTCTTCTACAGAAAATATCTTTTTTTTAATTAAAACATTTGGAATTTGCAAACTGAACAAATTTCCCAACTCAAAATGCTACTGATGTGCCTATGTTTTCTTTAAAATCCAGCATGATAATGTTCTGTGCCCCAGCAGGCACCTCCAGAGCGAGCCTTGCAAAGATTTAGTAATTAATGAAGGTGATGGAGCAATGAAATATTATGGGCTTTACCTGGCGAGGAAGGAGCGCTGGAAGACTGCTGGTCTGTGGAAAAGGATGGCCAGGAGCGCTGACAATCTGAGTTAGAGTAAAGATGAACATAAAACAGAGATAGGAGAAGGAAAACAAAACAACAAAAATAAAAGAAAAAAAAGGTCCAGACAGGCAGCTGAGGAGATGCAGACACACCTAAAATATATGATGTGGTACCTGACATCCTTAAAAGCAAAATAAAAAATACTGCAAAAAGGAGTTCGCATGAAACTCTTCTGGTGTACATCACACGTTGGCTGAATATTAAATCACTACCGTCCCTTCAAATCTATTCTTCATGCCAGGCCCATTTTGAGGAAAGTAATCTGTAAGTCTGCTCCTTCCATCCTGACTTTACGGTTTCCTCAAGTGTGTCGCTTTTCAAAGTGCACAACCTCCCATGTCTGAAGCTGCCTGAAACATCAGGGGAGACCTTCTCTCCCTCTGCAACTACCTCAAATGAGGTTGGAGACAGGTAGGGTTGTTCCCTTCTCGCAAAGAACAAGTAGAAGGACAAGAGGAAATGGCCTCAAGTTGTGCCAGGGGAGGTTTAGGTTGGACCTGAGGAACAATTTCTTCCCCACTGTCAGGGGTTCCCCAGGCCTGGCCCAGGCTGCCCAGGGCAGGGGTGGAGTCCCCCTGATCCCTGGAGGGGTTTCCAAGCTGTGGAGATGTGGTGCTGAGGGACACGGGGCAGTGGTGCCCTGGCAGTGCTGGGGGAACGGTTGGACACAACGATCTTAAAGGTCTCTTCCAACCTAAATGATTCTATAATCTCACAAAAAGCATTTGAAGTTCCCCACTCCAACCACTTAGGCCAAGTGCCTGCCTTAAGCTGAACTTCTTGGGCAAAAGTTTTAGGTAAGTAAATGGTGTCAATGATGAGAAAGAGACTCAGTAAAATGTAACATTTATATTATGTTTAGGTCTTTTGAATAGCGTTATCCTTTTAATAACTCTTTCATTAAGAAATGCCTGTGGACTCACACACTGGGATACAGCGATATTTTTCAGAAATGTTGCCTTATTTCTACTGAAAGAGAAAAACTCTCAAAACATAAACACATCGGAGTCAAAAAATCTGAAGAAAACACTGATTTTGGATATGCTCTATCAGTGCTTGGCAGGCCACAGCCATGGCGCTTGGGTCTTTGCTGAGCTGATGATGGCAGGAGAAAGGAGGAGGGGAGAAAAGGAGGTGGAAACCTCTGCTTGAACAGGGATACTGGCAGGGAAGCCAGATGGGGGATCCGGGAGTGTGAAGACTTGAATTCAAGTAGACAGCCCAAAGAAAGAACTGAAATGTAATGAATATGAGAAAGAAGCATATGGATGTGTGACTGGAGGCTTTCTGAGGATCAAATGAAAGCTGAATGATCATCCTATATTCTTGTACTTCCTAATTTATTGTTTCTGAGCTTTTGACTGGACAGCTTCAGTTTTCTGTGCAGCTAATCTTATTCACAGTGCATACAAACACCCTCTCTCCTCTTCATTTCTTTGGGACACTGTGAGAACAGTGTCAGCTAACCTCTCAGGTCTACCAGCTCACACTGCCTGGCTGGTAAATGGAAACTGAATCCATGGTGGTGGGCAAAGCTCCTCTGATATTTCCTCAAGGTGAAGGAATTTCTTGTTCATGTGAAACAGGTGACTTCATGGTTCTTTCTTGCTGCTCTCCTGAGCCTCTTTCACCATGCTTACCCCCAAGAGAAATGCACCACTTGGAATACAGGAGACAAGTGGAAACTGGAAAATGGGCATATCAGGGATTGGCTGGGAGAAGGCAAGGAGATTCAATTTATTTTCTGGTATTTTACCACCTAAATTGCACCTGTATTCCATGTTGGTTCAGAGGAACCTTGTATTTGCAGACAATATAATCCAAGCCTAAGCAACCCTGATCATCCTTGATCACTGAAAAGGTCACTCTGTTGTCTTGAGTGGATGTAGAGCAGACAATTTATAGGGGGCTCATGGCACTCCCACTAAATCACAGAGGTTTTTTGCCCAGATCTAGCTCTAATCCTTGAGTCTTTGGGGAACACTCAACAGCTAAGAAAGTGCCTCAGCAAGCACATTAGAAACATCACAGGACTACATGGCTGCTTAAGCGATCACAGAATCCAGACAAACGGTAAAATAAATTATTTAATTTATGGGTCCCCATCTGTTCACAAATATCTAACAGAGTATTTTTACAGGAACAGATGCAGGTACTCCAGAATGCACAACTTTGGAGGTCAAGTCTGGAAATTTTTCTTTCATCCCAATCGATTTCTTTAGAAAAGAATTCTCAGGTATATGCTCAGATAACTTAACTACGGGATGAATTCTACTTTATTTATTTACACTTTATTATGTAGGCTACTTTTTTCTATTGCTTAGATATCCATGAGCAATTTTTCTCAATTATAAAAACAAAAACTGAGGTCACCTACTTAATAGGAGTGCTCATTTTTCTCTTTGCATTGAAACTTGGGTGAAATTGTGATCACAAGTGTGAAAATGGACTTTTTTTGTCTGTCTAGATCTCCTTGGCTGCACAAGATTTCTTAAATTATATGGCACTAGACACACACGAAAAGCACGGCAAACATGATATTGTCATAAGCTGGCATGCCATAGACAGAATTATTTTCCTCAACTTACCAAGCAATTTTAACATTCCTTTTTGTCCTGTATACTTGTAACAGTTTAGAGAGAGGAGAACACAGGTAAAAAAAAAAAAAAAAAAGAAAGAAAAAAAGATAAGTGTCAGAAGAAATGAGAGAAAAATCCTGTCACTGAAAACCAGAGAGCTGATTTTTGAAGCAGCAGTAGTAGGTTGCCTATAAATCATATTGTCATTTAATCAGCATCGAAACTTAATGATAAAAGATGGGACTTCACCAATCTAAGCATTTGTACAGGTCATTCATTGGATTTTTTTGAAGAAAGGTATCGACACTCAATGCCTGAGACACAGACTAAGCTTAGTGCTTGCCCACCTTTTAATAGCTATGTCATTTCTACCAGCAGATGCAACTCTCAATCATTCCTTAGAGGTCAAGAAAAAGTGGCCTGGATGTTACAGAACAAGACGAAACAGCAGTAAACCCCAAAAAGTACAGGGAAGGTGAGATTTTCTGCTTAAATCAAAATATTTCTGGTGCCAGACCACATTGCTATCATATTTTAAAGGTCAATAAATTTAATCAGGTCAGCCAAACTTTTGAGGAGAAACAACCATAAGTACTTAAGGTATCTATAATCAGTAAAACACACTTTAAAAATTAAACCTCGTTCTTGCTGCCAAAATTTGAGCAATACACATAAAAAACTTCTAATAAATGTACATTTGTAAAAAAGCCACATTGTAAATTCAGAGTTATTTTGGAAGTTCACTACGGCTAAAGCAACTATTATGAAGCTATTAATTATAAGGTGAATATCAAAGTACTTGTTTTTTCTCACAGTGTACTATTTTGTACAGTGACAGTTAATGCAGATGGATCCACATTTATCTGAAACACTTCTGCTTTTAAAATGCGATTCACAGACTGCTCCACTGAGCAGATGGCAGGCGCACATAATGGTTTCACGTAGCAGCCTATGCTCGGTGCAGCCAACCCATGTCAGTCCTTTTGGGTTGAGGTACAAGCACAACAGTAATGCATCCTGCCTAAATTTCACGTGGAAAAGCCAACAGCTAATCCCTGTAGTTTCAATCGATTGCAGAATTGGGGAATGTAGGCATCAGCCTCTGAGACAGCAGCTCTTCTGGCAGGCAGAAATGACAAATCATCTTAGTTTGTCTGCAGTGGAGAGTGCTCTTTAAAACAATAGCTGAATCTCATCCAGACAAGCCAGCAACCAAAGTCAAGAAGCAAAGTATTCTTGCTTTAGAAAGACAAGAGCTTGTTCTGTCCCCATCCTCTCTCCTACAGATATTAAAAAGGATCTGGTTGTAAATCACCAAGAGAAGCCATTACAGTTACTAGCATTTTATAACGGAATTTCTTACCAGAATTTTCATAGGGTTCAAAACTGAAGTCAGGTTTCCTGTCCTCCGTGACATGGTCATAAGTGATGTGCGGAACAGTTAACATCCTATCTGGAGAAGAAGGCCCATTGTCCTTGTCTAATTTAAATTTCTTCTTTTTAACCTAAAAGCAGACGTACATTAAATTATTCAACCTAAGCCACATTTAGCTGCCTCTTCATTAGTCTCTTCCATAACACTGCAGTCCCCAAAGAGCTATAACCAGTCAAAAGAGTCTAACCAATTCCATTTTCACAACGCTACATTGTGTGTTTTGCAGTAAGATTGTCCCTATCCCATCAAAACTGGCTAATCACTAGAATTCGGCACATTGTCATTAATAAATCCCTTGCCTGCAGTAAAAAAAAATAATCTGCTAGCTCTGTGACAGTTTGTATAAATCAAATTATTGTAGCATATCTTTCCCATTTTATGGATGCAATAAATCATACCTTCAGCAAATGGCAAATGGATGTGTTGCTACCGAACTCAGATGAACCTGGGATGCTAGGAAAGATTTTTGCACAGCATTTTGAGACTACTGTGCGATCCTCTTACAATAGAGAGGCTGAAGTATGACATTATCTACAGGTTCTGACACAGGGGATTTGTTGCTGGTTTTGTTTGTTGGGCTTTTTTAAATAATTCTTAATGTATAGAATCAATTGATATGAAAATATTCCTGTATATATGCACAAGATGTCTTCACCATAGAAGCTTAGAAAGCCACAAAATCAATAGCTGTGAGAAGCAGCAGTTACGTTGTTTGATGGTCTCTGGCCATCTCTGCGGGCCCAGTGATGGCAGCTTCTCTCCTGAGGCACCAGGAAAAGGTGCACACAGCCTGTGAAGGGTTTTCTGAGAGAAAGATAGATGAACATGGAGAGGTGCCAGCTCCCGGCATGTTTTAGCGGATGAATTGTGTTTACTGATGCTTTATAAGGTTGTACTATGGCCACTCTCAAAGCTCCAGTACCGTCGCTGTGGTGGGCAGTATAATATTCAATATCCAGT